>PVIC010008110.1:12902-49188 GCA_004025085.1 Thryonomys swinderianus
CGCCTGCCTCGCAAGCGTAAGGACCTGAGTTCGATCCCCGGTTACCACATATAATGCTGGGCGTGGTGGCTCACGCCTGTAATCCCAGCACTCGGGAGGCAGAGACGGGAGGATTGCTGAGTTCACGGCGGCTTGCCTGGGCACCATAGTGAGCTCAGGGCCAGCCTGAACTACAAAGCGAGACCCTGTCTCCAAAAAGAAAAAAAAAAAAAACTCCTACCAATACCTCAGTCCCCACCTCCAGTTTCCAGGGATTCTTCTACCCATGTTCCCATGCAGGGTCTTCAATCCCACTCCAGGATTCTGAAGCCAATTTCTGGCGCCCTGTAATCCTGTTACTAGTCCAGGACAGCCTGTGCACTGGGCTGATAGGACGGCTGTGCCGAAGTCTCCTGGCCCTCAATAACCATGGGGGATGAGGTGGAATTAGTGCCCACGAACAGTCATAGCTCTTGCTAGATGCTGTGTTTTGTTTGGAGACAGGATCTCACGTAGTCTGGGCTGATCCTGAAGTCACTGTGTAGCCAGGGTTGGTCTCTAACTCACAACGATCTTCTTGCCTCAGCCTCCCCAGTGCTGGGATTGTCATGGGCCATGACATCCTGCTAAGATTCAGTTCTCACCGCTATTGTGAGGAAGGCCTCACCTTCCTCCTGCCAAGGAGGAAACTGAGGCACAGAAGGTAATTAACCTGCCCATTTCCCCAGGGGGCAGGGGTGGGCTGGAAGCGCACATCTCCCGAGGGTTAGAGACGTGGCCGTGACCTCGGTCCTGGGCCGGGTTTGGCCAGATGGCGGCTTCTGCTCAAGGCTAAGAGCGGAGAATAACGGAGATGGGGACACCCAGGGGCCGAACTGCTCAGCCCTGGGGTGCGACGAGGAGGCGCTTCCCTGAGCTCCTTGCACCCTGCAGCCTGCAGGGGTCCGAGTGAGGGCTCTGCGGCCGTCCTGAGAGGGCTGAGAGACGGACGGAGGGAGCGGCGGGGCCTGCGGGGCCCGAGCCCAGAGGAGGAGGCCCTCTGGGCTCCTCGTGCTACACTCGTGGCTTGTGAGCCATGTGAATGCTTCACATGTTCAAAAATAAAATTAAAAGGAAGAAAAGAAAGCAAATCTGAAAATAGAGCAGAGACAGAAAAAATGACCTAACCATGCATCACACTGATAACATAATTACAGGGAGAATGTGGCTATTGCTGTTATTTTTCAAATGTGAGGATTTAGCATAAATATGGGGAACTGTCTTGGAAAATGACTCGGGGTGGGCGTCTGCTGTCCCCTCTGCAGGTCTGCTGTGCCCATGGGGAACCTGGTGTGATGTGGGCAGAGGTTGGGTTGGCCCCTGCCCGTGTCCACACTGGCCTGGGCACTGTCCTTATCCTTGGTTGCCCCCTGCCCAGGCTCCCCAGTGACCCCTCCGCCCCTTTTTCTTTGCAGCCGCGCCAGGGGATGGCTATGTGCAGGCGGACACCCGGGGGCCTCGGGACTATGAAGAACACTTGTACGTCAACACGCAGGGTCTGGATGCCCCAGAGCCTGAAGACCTGGCGCCCCTGCAGCAAGAGGAGAGCCCCAAGAAGGACCTGTTCGACATGCGTATGTGAGGTGTGGGTGTGGCAGCTGCAGGGTGGTGGGGAGCTCAGCCTCCTCCTGGGGCCCTCTGAGTGCACTCTGCTTCCCATGAGGCCCTGTCAGCTGGGGGAGGCCAGACCTGCCCGTGGACCTCACAGTTTGGGGGGGGAGCTTGTTCTTCTGCCCCTGTAGCCCCTAGTCTGCTGTAGGGCCCTGAGACTGCTCCCCCGACTCCCGAGGGAGGCCTGAACCATGCCCCAGCAGGCAGGGATGGTCCCTGGTGGACCGTTCAGTCCCTGCCTGAGGGTGGCCTAGGCTGAGGGAGGAGGGTCCTCAGCACCCCCCTTTCCAGTCAGTTTCAGCCCTTTCCCCCAGGACTGCTGAGTGCTGGCTCCCCTGGGCCCCCAAATGGCTGGAAATTTCTTTGTTCAGATGTTTGCAAAGCCCTCTTCCCTCTGCCATCTGTTTATTCTCATTCTTGCCATAGGGACGTGGGCTGGTAGTTATTGAGTGCCTGCTGTGTGCCAGGCATAGGATTCAGGTGTGGTTACAGGATCTCTTAGTTGGGTGGTCCCCTGAACCACCCTTAAACATGGTGGGCCACATCTGATTGGCCTGGGTGATGTGCTCCCCTGACAGCCAATCCCTGGCTGGAAAGACAGCATGCATGTGGTGATTGGTCAGGCCCATGGAGGTGGGTTCCTAGCCTGACACGTGTGAGACTCCAGGACACAAGTGGATAAGCATTAGGTGTGAGCAGGTCGTGCATTTGCACTGACAGCAGCAAGGGGGAAAGTCACACCTGCTGTCACTGGTGGGGTGTGTCCTGCTACTGGGTAAAAGGAAGTGACTGACAGAGACAGACAGGAGGCCTCTGCACAAAGGAAAATGTGCAAACATAGGAAAGGGAAGGGAGTAATGCTGTCATCTTTCTGTGTCCTCAGAAAGTCCCATCCCCCATGGTGGGTTCATGGGACCAACACAGGCCTGTGGCAGAAAGCTCAGCAATTGTTTTGTAACCGTGGCCACAAATCAGGACGCGTGTGCAACATGCCTGCCGGCCCATGTCCGGCCCTGTTCTCTCCTGCAGGGCCCTTTGAGGATGCCCTGAGGCTGCACGAGGCGGGCATCTCGGAGGACCAGTGGCTCAGCCCTCCCACCCGCCGGGCCCCGGTCGCCCCTACAGAAGAGCAGCTGAGGCAGGAACCCTGGTACCACGGCCGCATGAGCCGCCGGGCAGCTGAGAGGCTGCTGCGAGCCGATGGGGACTTCCTGGTGCGAGACAGCGTCACCAACCCTGGGCAGTATGTCCTCACAGGCATGCACGCCGGACAGCCCAAGCACCTGCTGCTGGTGGACCCTGAGGGTGTGGTAAGGGGGCTGGCCGGTGGGCGGTGTTTGAGACAGGCTGTGGCTCAGGCTGGCCTTGAACTCTGGGAGAGCCCCCTTCCCTCGTCCCCCACGTGCTAGGATTGCAGGTGGGCACCAGGACACCCGGCCTCACCTGGGGAGTGCACCAATGAGGTGATATGCAGAGCTGGGACTTGGGCATGTTTTGTGGAGGCCAAGGACCCCGGTGGCGCAAAGCCTGAGCCTCCCCACAGTTCTGGAGGAGCTCAGGGCTGGTTGTGTGTTTGAGCCCTCTGAGACTTGGCCAGTTGGGGCAGGGCCCTGATGGGCTCAGTGCTAATGGTGGTCTTTACCCGCAGGTGCGGACGAAGGATGTGCTGTTTGAGAGCATCAGCCACCTCATCGACTACCACCTGCAGAACGGGCAGCCCATCGTGGCTGCCGAGAGCGAGCTGCACCTGCGTGGCGTGGTTGCGCGGGAGCACTGAGTGGATGCCCAGGTACAGATGGGGCCCTGTCTCAGGCCCCCAGATATGCTTCCCGTGTGGAGGGGACTCAGGAAGCTGAGACTGGGCTGGAGTGGGGGCTCTGGACAGAGGGGGTCTGAGGGGGTAAGACTTCAGATGCAGGGAGCTGGGGCTGGACCAGTGTGGGGCCCACAGGGGACTGTGGAATTTCCCCGTGGAGCCTGGCAAGGTCATGCTGCTCTCCGGTATCCATGGCAACGTGTACTTCCTGCCCTTCCCCCTGCCCCCCACCCGGCTGCACTGCAGGCAGGGCTGTTGCCTGGAGGGGGCGGCCCCACAGCTGGCTCAGACATCTTCAGACACTGACGCCCCTTGATCCCCAAGGAGGTCTGCGGTATGGCAGTCACAGCCCTGTGTCTCACACACTCACCTCAGAGACAGGCCCTGGGGTTAGCGACAGCGCACAGAGGTTAAGGCGATGCCTGGGACACGGCAGGAATGCAGGGAAGCTGCTGCCCTGAGCGTACACAGTCAGAGGCCAAGGCATAGTGACCGTGGTCCTCACTGGCTCTGGGTGGAAGAGCATGTGCTGTCCCAGGGTCTCCAGCCTCACCTTCCCTTTCTGCACACAGGTGATGGTTCTCAGCAGCTCCTGCCTCCAGACACCCCTGTCGTGGCCTTACGGGCGCTCAGCCTTCCTCTCCAGGCCTGTCTGGCCAGAACCACAGAACCGCTGCTGTCTCTCCTTCTCCCAGGAGCCTCAGGCTTCCCTTCCCGCCTGTGCCTGCCGCCTCGCACCCAGCCGGGTGCTCATACCAAAGACAGAGCCTTCCTTGCCTTCAGAGCAGACTCCTGGGAGTACAGCTCTGCCTGGCCTCGACCCCCTGTCCCCATGGTGGGCAGAGACCCCATGTCCTCCTCCCCAGCCGGACTTATGTCCCTGGAACAGAGGGTCCTGCTGCGGTGTGTGCACACGTGGGGCCTGGCCCGGGTAGGATCTGCTGCCTGCCTGAGACATCAGGTGCTCACTGTGTTGTTGGGGGAGAATAAGGTGCTTCGGGGGTCTCAGGCCAGGGCACATGCTGATGTTATAGTGGGGGGTGGTCCAGGCCTCCCCCACTGTTCCAGGCCCCCCAGCTGCCCTCCAGCTGGAGGCTGGACTGGACATTGGATCTGTTTGTAATTAAACCTGGGCGTGACTACAGCCTGAGCACAGCCCCGTGCACAGAGGGGCCCCTGTGGGGTCGGCGGCTGGTGGAGGCCCCCAGGGAGACCCGAGGAGGGGCTGAGAGAGCTCTGCTCAGCTGGAGGGGCCACCCCTCCCCCCAACCCCCCAGCTCTCTGACTTCTGTTTTATTTCAAGGTAAAGCTCATGTCAGTTCCTGCTAAAGGAACCCCCACTTCTCCTTGAGACACCCTGGTTTACCTTCTAAATACTGTGGCCTCTCTCGGACCCCAGTACCACCAGCAAAGCCCCTGACTAGCTTCTTAAAATGCCCCAACTCTAGCTGGCTGTGGTGGCGTCTGGCCTGTCATCCAGCCTTCAGGAGGCTGAGCAAGGAGAGTCACAAGTTTGAGCCCAGTCTGACGTACGTAGTGAGACCCTGTCTCAAAAACAAGACAAAAGTGGGCCGGAGGGTTAGCTCAGTGGTTCCGGAGCCTGCCTCGCAAGCGCAAGGTCCTGGAGTTTGATCCCCGGTAACCACATATAATGCTGGGCGTGGAGACACGCCCACCAACAATCAACACCGCATACCACAATGCCGGATGTGGTGGCTCACGCCTGTCATCCCAGCACTCGGGAGGCAGAGACGGGAGGATTGCTGAGTTCGCGGCGGCTTGCGTGGGCACCAATAGTGAGCTCAGGGCCAGCCTGAACTACAAAGCTAGACCCTGTCTCAAAAAGCAAAAAAAAAAAAAAAAAAAACAAGACAAAAGAAAATTATGCCCCGACTCACCCAGTGTGACCTGCCATCACAGCCACCTGTCTCCCCTGGTCCTCGGGTCCTGCGACTCTGTGGGGGCCTCTTTTTCCCCAGTGCTCGGCGTCCTTCCTGAAGGTTTCTGTGCATCAACTTTTCCCTCTTGTTCTTCTGAGCCTCTGTCCTGGGGGCCCTGGCCCTTGCCGTATCCCTGCTGGGCCACCTCTGTGGAGGGCCGAGGTGGCCCACTCCAGCCCTTGGGGAGCTTCTGTGCTTTCTCTTTGGGTAGCACCCCGTGTCGCAGGGGTGGTGTCTGCCCCTGACTAGTGAAGCCTGCTGAGCAGAGCCGGAGGGGAGGGACCCTGATGCCTGCTCTGGAGACTGAGAGCCACCAGCCCATCCCCTGTTAACTCACGCGGCTTCTGTCCACTCATCATCACGCCCCGCCCACCCGCCCATCATTCATTCCTCTCACTCTTTCATCCACTCACGGACCCATCTCCCCTGATGCCCTCCCACCCGCTCCCCGTCCTGTAACGCTCCGGCGCCGCCACTCTTACGCCAGGACAGGGATGCAGTGGGGCCTGAGCCAGACTCGGCCCTTGGGAGTTAAGTCGGGTGACAGTGATCGGCAAGTCACCACCAGGTGTGTGACGGCCGTCCAAAGGAAAGGGCCCCGGGACTCGGAGCTCCGAGGACATCTAGGGTTTCTTCGTGGAGTGACACAGGGACTGTGGAGGAGGGCGAGCGCCAGGGAAGGGGCAGAGCGCTGCACAGAAGAGCTGACGTGTGCAAAGGGCCAGGGGCATGTGGAGCCCGGCACATCTGGGGGGCTGGAAGGGTGGCTGGTGTGGGCACAGGGTTGGCCACTGGGGGGACAGAGTGGGGCTGGGAGAGTGCTTGAGTCCAGCCAAGGGGGTGCAGGGAAGGTGTCAGGTCAAGGACAGGTGTGGAAAGAGAGGGAGCTAATGAATTCATTCATTCATTCATTCATTCACATGGTCCAGGCCCTCTGAAGCCCAGACAACACAGCCCCAGCCCTGTGCCCTCTGAAGTCCCTGCCTGCTGAGCTGTGGGCTAAGAGCAGCTGGGGGCCCTGAGCCTCGCAGAGGGCAGTGCGGCCCCTGTGCTGTGGAGGCTGTATCGAGGATAGTGGCTGTCAGTGAATGCAGGCCTAACCAGAGGCCCACGGCGCGGGAGCCCAGGCCTTGTGCGCGAAAGCTTTCCCCCGGTTCCGAGGGAGGAAGGATGGTGCACAGGCCCTTTGCTCTCCGAGGTGGCTGTGGCTCCTGGAGCCTGGGGAGGGCCAGTCTGACAGCCCCGCATGCAGTGGCAGGACTCGGGGACACTGATTTGCCAGCTGGCAGCCCCAGTGCCACCTGATGTCTGACTCCCAGAAGGCTGCGCGGGGTGCCTTGGCGGTGCCTGCTGCTCAGAAGGAGGCAGAAGGGTCTGTTGACCCAGGAGGCTCCTGTTTGCTGACTGCCGTGCAGAGCAACTAGCTGGAGAGGTGGGCCCCAGGGTGAAGACACACAGGAGTAGGGCAGGGTGGGACCTGGGGACGGCAGGTAGTGCCAGCTGGTGGGTCAGGGCTCTAGGGTCTCCAGGTGCCACTCTTTGCTTACCCAAAGCAGTGTCTGCCACCCTTCCCTCTCCGGGATGCTGGTTTATAGACACCTAGGAAATTGTGAACCACGGTCTTGTCACTTTCACACTGGGAAGTAGGCTCAGAGAGGTCTGGACACTTGTCTGAAGTCACACAGCAGGAAGTGTGGGCCTGCGGCTCCATTCTTGGCCGAGCAGCTCCTGGTTAGTGTCTGGAGTTTTGCAACATACCATAAGCTCTGTGCACTTTCCAGCTGGAAGGACCTGTGGGGTGTGGGCCCCTGGGTACCCAAGTCTGGCACCATAAGAGCTAGACCTGTCCTCCAGGCTCGCTGTCCTGTGGTGCGGTGGCGTCCCGGAGCACCTCCCGGGCAGGGCTTGGCTTTAGGAACTTGTATACCTCTGGCCTGGCCCAGGACACCGGGGAAGGGGCTGCCGTGATCCCCCAGTGACCCGGGGTCTAAAAGGACAGGAACACCAGCTCGCAACTGCTCTGGGCTGGAGGTAGTGAAAAGCGGTATACCCGCAAGTGTCTGTCAGCCAGACAGACCATCAGAACAGAGGCCTCTCGGGCAGCACAACTCCAGCTTGCCTCAGTTTCCCCATCTAGACCACAGCTGTCTCCAGCCCCATGTATCTTACTAATCCACCCAGGGCTGACATTCCAGCGGTCCCCACCCAGGCCCTGTCCTAGCTTGGGCCTCAGTATGACATGGCACCATGCCGTGGACATCGGAGGCTCTCACTAAAACTCTCATAAATGGCCACGTGCCTGTGTTGGCTAGAGCCTCATGTACCACACTGGGTGGGCGAGCGTCTGTCTTGATCCCAGGAGAGAAACTGATGGCAGAAAGGTGACGCTGACCTGGCAGGTCACCTGGGCAGTGGCAAGGCCTGTGGCCTGGCCCTTTTTTGGCTCTGCACCTGTGAGTGGTGTGGTGAGGCCTCTTCCTCCTCCCTCTCCCTCACGCGTACATCTTGGACGGCATTTCTTGGAGGGTGTTGGGGACTGAGGCCGGGGTTCAGGTTGTCCTTACCTCTATAGGAAAAGCTTGCTGTCATCTACAGATGGGGACAGTACTGGACCTGCTGGGTGGCCTGAGATCAGAGTGGGGAGGACGGTCAGGACGTTGTCAGGGAACAGCAGAGCCGGGGTCCCAGGGGGGACAGATGCCATTAGCCGGGGCCGGGTTCCGGCGGCCCCACCCGAGTCCTGCGCGGATGCTGGCTCGGGCTCCGGCCCCGCCCCACCGGCGCGGTGGGCGGGGCCTGGCTTGCTGCGCCGGCTGCTGGAGGCGCTGGGAGCCGCCGGGCCTGCGCGAGCCCAGCGTGTGCAGCAGGCAGGTGAGCCGGGGGACCCCGCTGTGGGCGGGCGGGGCGGGCCTAGGACGCCAGGACCCCGCGCTGTGCTCGCCGAGCCTCTGGCCGTTCCTCCCCCACCTGCGCCTTGGAGAAGCCACAGGTGGGCGGGCGACGGGGGCGGGGCCGGGACACCTGCGCCCCTGAGCGCCGGGCACGCAGCCCCGTAAGAAACGGGGACCTCCATGGGGTCCGGAGAGGGGCGCCCCTCCGGCCCCTCACCTCCTTGGCCCGCGGGACTCTCGCCCCATCTCTGCCCCCGTCTCTGCCCCGGTCTCTGCCCCGGTCTCTGCCCCTGCGGAGAAGTTAGTCTGGCCCCTCTGGGAAGGGGAGGCGCCCCGCCCCCTTCCTGGGCGCAGCCTCCAGGGCCCCTCCACGGTGATGCCCCTCCGCGCCCACTGGCTGGGCCTCGGCATGTGGACCCTGGGCACGGTGCCCCCCTGACCCCTTCTCCGCTTCTCTTCCTAGACCCTGCGTCCCTTTCTGGCCTCTCGCCCGCCGCCCTCATGAGGAAAACCAACATGTGGTTCCTGGACCGGCTCCGCGGCTCTGGGGAAAACGGCGCCCGGGCCGCGGGGGGCGAGCCAGGGGACAAGGCCGCCAGGGGGCCCCTGTACAGCAACGTCCTGACCCCCGACAAGATCCCGGACTTCTTCATCCCCCCGAAGCTGCCCGCGGGCCCCGCGGAGGCTGAGGGCCAGGCTGAGCTGGGGCCGACCGCGTCCGAGCAGAACCTGGCTGCGTCCCCGCGCCGCGGCCCCCGCAGCCCCCGGCTGCCCGCCAAGCTGGCGGCGGAGAGCAGGAGCCTGCTGAAGGCAGCCACGCGGCACGTCATCCAGATCGAGAGCGCCGAGGACTGGCCGGCGGAGGAGGCGCCGGGCTCCGTGGCCCTGCCCTCGGTGCCCAAAGCCCAGACGTCCTACGGCTTCGCCACGCTGGCCGAGAGCCCCCACACGCGGCGCAAGGAGTCCCTGTTCCACAGTGAGCACGGGGCGCTGGCCCAGGTGGGGTCCCCGGGTGCCGGGCGCCGGCGGGCAGGCGCCAAGGCCAACGCGGGGGACGGGGGCCCCAGGGAGGCCGGAGGGGGCCTCATGAGCCCTGGGCGCTACTTCAGTGGTGGGGAGAGCGACACGGGCTCCTCGGCCGAGTCCTCCCCCTTCGGGTCCCCGCTGCTGTCGCGCTCCGTGTCCCTGCTCAAAGGCTTCGCGCAGGACGGCCAGGCCAAGGTGAGCCAGCTCAAGCACTCCGTGGGCCGCCACGGCTCCCTGTCGGCGGACGACAGCACCCCGGACACGAGCCCCGGCGTCCGCCGGCGCTTGGCCCGTCGGCCCGCTCCGGATCCGGCTCCCGAGTCCGGCCCCGCGCCCCGCGGGGAGCACACGGTGCGCATGGGGCCCCGGGGCAGCGTGCGGCTGCTGGCCGAGTACGAGGCGGCCCAGGCCCGGCTGCGCGTGCGCCTGCTGGCGGCCGAGGGGCTGTACGAGCGGCCCTGGGAGGCCCGCAGCATCAACTGCTGCGTGGGCCTGTGTCTGGTGCCGGGCAAGCTCCAGAAGCAGCGCAGCACCATCATCAAGAACAGCCGCCACCCGGTCTTCAACGAGGACTTCTTCTTCGACGGGCTGGGGCCGGCCAGCGTGCGCAAGCTGTCCCTCCGCATCAAGGTGGTGAACAAGGGGAGCAGCCTGAAGCGGGACACTCTGCTGGGGGAGAAGGAGCTGCCCCTCACCTCGCTGCTGCCCTTCCTGTGAGGCCGCCGGCTCCCTCCCGGGCACACGGGGGCGCCCTGTCCCTGCGCACTGGCCGGCAGATCCGGCAGGGCTGGGTGAGGAGGTGGGCTTCGGGTCAGTGGCACTGTGTCCCGCACTGCCCCCGGCCGACCCTGGGGTGTCCTGAGTCACAGTGTGAACGGAATCTTACTTCTCACGAGCGGATCTTGGAGGAAGGGGAGGAGGAGGCGCTGTGGGGAGGAGTTAGGGTGCCTTGGCGGGGCTGCCGTCTGCCTCGGTCCCTCGCTTTCCATACGGAGTTGGGGACGGAGGCCCTTGGACGCGAGAATCGAGGCGGCTGAGGCAGCAGGGACAGAGGCCAGGTCTCAAGTCCTGGGATTGAGCTCAACCCATTCCTTAGTGCCAGTATTACCTTCCCCAACCCCCCTGCAGCCACCCTGCTCTGCCCTGATGCCTGGAGAGCTGGTGACACCACATGGCACCTCCCTTGCTCAGGCTCTGGGCAGCCCCAACCTCCAGCTTAGGGGCGAGGGGCTCAGGGGTGACCCATGGCCTCCAGATCTGGCTCTTCTTGGAGGGAAAGTGTGGCTGCCAGGGTGAGCCAGCAATCCAGGGGGAAGGGAGGAGTGGCAGAGTGCTGGCAAGGCGCTCATGAGGGAGCCACCTTGGCAAGAGGGCCCTTGTGCCCTCCCCGCCAGGGCCTGGCCCGGTCTTTCCCCTACCTGTGTAAATAGGGTTCGGTTACGGAGGCCGGGTGGGATCACCACAGACCGGGCTGCGCCTGCTTCTGGCTTTTCACTGAGCCAACAGCTGATGGGATTTTGCTGTCGGTGATGCGAGTCCTTGAATGGTTTCTGGGCTTTTTTTCACAGACTCTGCAAGTCAGGGGAGGGCAGGTTGCGTGTGGACTGGGAAGTCCTGTAGGACCTGGGACACCCCCTCTTTCACTGGCTCTCTTCTTCCCAACCTGATGTGTGGGCCCCTCCCGGGAGGGGTGTGGAGCTGACGCCTCAGGACCGGAGGAGCCTGTGATCTCTGCCGAGCGCTCCTGAGGGGCCCTGTGTCCCGTGACGGCTGGGCCCGGCCTGGGGCCTGGGGTGCAGACCACCGGCCCCGCATGGAACTGGATGCTTGGACTCGAGGCCAGCTCCCCTCTCTGGTGGGGACCCCTACCTCCCGTTCTTCCTGGGAGGAAGAATTCCCCTGTTTTATATATCTGTGCACTGTTTGATATCTTTGTGTTTGAAGTTGACCGTGAATGAATCTTTCAGACGCTCCCTCCGATGTATTTGTTTATAAATGCTGTTTTTAGTGCAATAAAGGTGTTTCGGGGATGCGGGGGTGGAGTCCGCTTGCTTTGCTGGGGAGTCACCAGAAGGGAGCTTTGCCCCGAGTTCCTGAAGGGCGGCAGGAGTCTGAGGGTAAGAAACCTTCTCACCTTGGGGTGCAGACAGGCAGCAGGGAGACCCTGCGCCCCCACCAGGTCAGGGCGCCCGGACCAGGCGCCCTGACCCTCACAGCGGCCATGGGTACACTGAGAGGCACAGCAGGCAGGAGCCGTCCCCCGCCCCAGGCCCTGCAGTCCGACTCGGACACTCCAGCCAGCGTCCCTGCTCCACGCCCCGGCAGGAGGCGCCTCCTCCAGGAAGCCGTCCGTGGCTCCTCTGCGGAAGGGCCTTTGCCCCTTGCCCTCTGACCACACCAGCCGCTGGGGTTCTGGTCATTCTGGCCCCTGGTGTCCCAGCTCCAGGAAGTGCAATGTGACAGGGGCCCCCTGGACCCCGAGCTAAGCTCCGACTCCTCTGTGACGCGGGCCGGGCCCCATCTCCCCTCCGACCCCAAGACAGGTCTCTGTCCTACTGTGTCTCCTTCCACCGTGTTCTGGGGCCGTGCACAGTTCTGTGCCTCATATATAATAGTGTTTTGTGTGCCTGTGTTGGGGACCGTGCCCACCTCAGCCTTGGGACCCAAGGCCGTCCTCTCTGTTGTTGGGCCTTCGCCTCCTCTGCGACAACTCCCAGGCTTCTCTTTGCTCTGCACCGAGTCCCTGGGGTATGGCCTTGGAGGATGAGGCAAGCCTCGAACTCAACAATCCTCCTGCCTCCGCCTCCCGAGTGCTGGGATTGCAGGCGTGAGCCACCACGCCCGGCCCTGTGGTATGTGGTACTGACTGCTGGTGGGCGTGAGTCACCACACCCAGTATTGTTGTATGTGGTCTCCAGGGATCGAAGCAGGGAACCTGTGCTTGCCAGGCAGGTGCTGGAGCCACTGAGCTAAATCTCTGGCCCTGCAGTGGTAATTATTATAATCGCCTCAGGGCAGAAATCACAGGCTTTGAAGACCCAGACTCAGCCTGGCCCAGCTTCAGTGTTTTCTTCTCCCTCCGGCAGGGTCCCTGCGCCCAGTGAGAGGCTCACCGGGTTTATCTTCTCAGCCCCTCCGGGGTAGGATGGGGCCAACGCCTGCTAGGCTGTGAGGAGAAAAATGACCAGTAAAAACGTGGCCAGGTACATACCTATCATCCTACCACTTGGGAGGCTGAGGCAGGAGGATTACAGAGAGTTCAAGGCTAGCCTGGACCACAAAGTGAGACTTTGTCTTAAAACTGAATGAATGGAGAGAAAGGGAAGGGAGGGTGTGTGCAGGGGCCACCCCTGCAGCTCATGAACACTCCCAGCTCACTGGGCCTCAGTTTATTCTCCTGTACAGTGGGGGTGCCTCCTGGTCCTCTCTCTCAGGTCTCCCAAGGAACCTGCTTGTTGAGTTTCTACCAGGTGGATTGTGACCTATTGAGTCCTTGCCATAAACCTGCTGACCCTGTTCACAGATGGAGAAACTGAGGCACAAGACAGCAAAGTAACCTGTCCTGAACCACCAGCTGGCAGGTGGCAGGGCCTCAACCTTCACCACCTTCCTTGAATGGGACTGGCTACTGGCTCTCAGGCTTCTCCCTGCAAACTGCTGTGCCTTCCCATCCCGGGGGCACAGAGGGCAGAGCAGCACCAGCAGGATGGTGACCTTTGGCCTCGTGACAGAGCCCGAGAGAAGGGGACATAGGGCCGCTGCTTAGGAGAGGCAGGCGGGCAGGATGTCACAAAGCCCCCAGGAGGTCCTGGGGGGCTGACTTTGTTGTGGGGGTGGCCTTGCTGCGGTGTCTTTATTTATAAACATTCACTGTGCCTGGGAGGGCCAGGTGTCTAGATTATCTACAATATTATTACAATGCAGCAGCAAAATGACAAACAAATTATGAAAGAGCAAAGAATTGAGTGGATGTTTTTCCAAGAAGACTTAGAAATGGCCAGCAAGCCCACGAAAACAAGCTGCGTACCACTCTTCATTAGGAAAACACGGATCAAAACTCACATCACACCTCACACCCACGGCTGTCTCCAGCCGAGAGAATGGAAGATGGCGGGCGTCAGGAGGCTGCGGGGAAGGGACAGCCACACGCTGCGGTGGGACTCGACAGGGGCCGCTGGCATGGGAAACAGCCCGGCTAGTTCCTCACGAGGGCGGCATGGAATTGGCCCGTTCCCCGGCGATCCCGCTCCCCGGAATCCCGAAAAGCACAGAGATCTGTAGCTCAAGGAAACGCTCACGCGGGGGGGGGGGGGGCCTTTGGGGTGAGTAATGACACAAAAGGGACGGGGCTGCACAGGCTGTGTGGGCGTCAAAGAGCACCGAAAGCCGGGTGCTGCCCCTTGGCACACGCCTGCCAGGCGGCTGCCCAGGAGGGTGCAGTGACAGAGTGCTTGGCCAGCGTGAGTGAGGCCCTGGGCCAGAGTCACAAAATACAAAAATGAAGTAAATACAAAATTTAAAAATATTTTTAAAGATTAAAAAAAGACAATGAATTGACAATTTAAAAATGGTTAATTTTATTTTAGGTGAATACTTACTGGAAATAAAAAGCTCACTGACCAATAAAATGTACCAATTAAAAAAAAGTCGCAGAATTTAAAAAAAAGCTCACTGAGATATATACGTATATCAATCCCTGCCTTACTATATACCAAAATATCCTTATTAAAGAGGTGACAAAAATCTCCCAGAAACATCTCACTGTGCCCATCATCAGTGGCTTCAACAAGCCAGCCCTCCAATCCTCCTCATTTCCTCCTCCCTCCATCCTCCCCATCATTCCCCAGCATCCTCCCAAACTCCTCCATCATCACCCAGCATCCTCCTATCCTTTTCCCATCATCCTCCATCATCTGCCAACTTTCCCATCATCCTCCCGTTATCCCCATCATCACCATCATCTTTCCCCGATCTGCCACCTTTCCCAGCATCCTCCACCCCCACCCCACCCCCACTTCCCCCTCCCCCATCACCTCTCCTGTCCTCCCATCACCCTCCTGTCATCCCTGTCCCTCCCCCACTTCCCAAGCCTGCCCCTCCTTCTTTCCTATACCCTCAGCCCCTTCTGGCCACCACATTGAACTCTCTCTCTCACCCCCTCCTCTCTTCTCTGCGCTTCCCCCCCTGCAGACCCACTGGTGATTCACTTAACTCATAGGTTCTCTGTCTAATCTCTCATCTCCCCACGGCAGGGATTTGGTCACCGCTGGGTCCCCAGAGCCTCCTCAGGGTGTGACACTGGCACTTGGCGTATGCGCAGTTTGTGTGTGGGTGGGTGGCTGCCCGCAGGGCTGTGGCCAGTCCTCCTCCAGGCTTGCGGACCTGGATTCTTCCCCATGGGTATGTGAGAGGCTGAGGGCTCCCTAACACTGTTCTGTTTTGAGGCATCTGTATGTAGTCTAAACTGGTCTTGAACTCACAGCAGTCCTCATGCCTCAGCCTCCCAAGTGCTGGGAGGACAGATGTGTGCCACCGAGCCTGGCCCTGGTAGCTTCTGAAAGCTTCTAGAAGATGAGCCTTCCTGAGCCCCCACCCCCTCAGTAGTGCCCCCTGGCTCCATTTTCTGCCTCCTGCATCCACTGATCTGGCCTCTGTGATTCTGCTGAGGTCACCCTGAGGCCCAAGACAGCCTCCCTGCCTTGAGGTCCAGCCACCTCAATGCTATCTGCACCTCCCCCCTCCCCACAGGAGAAGGAACATGCAGGCTCTGGGGTGGGGTGGGGTGGGGTGCCAGGACCTCAGGCCTGTCTACCACCCACAGATTTCTGGGAGTGAAGACAGGCTTCCCCGCCTGCACCACTGTGGCTTCGCGATGAGCGGTGTGGGCCGCGGGGTGCCCATTTGAGGCCCCGCCCAAAGCAGACAGCCCTTACTGCAGGAGGCTCTGCTGCCTTACTGTGTCTACTAGGAAGTTAGGCAACTCAGATACAGTGGGCCATGCCAGTATCCAGGCACTCTGGGAGGCTGAGGCAGGAAGATCACAAGTTCAAGCCCCGCCTGGACAATTGAGCAGTTATGGAGATCCTGTAGCTGTGTGTGTCAGTCAGAACGAAGGGCCGAGCGTCCCTTCCCTGAGGGACAGCCAGGGCTGCACACACCCAGGCTCAGCAGGAAGGAAAGAAAATGCTGTTTAACAGCCTGGGCATCCCCTGGGTCTTGGCTGCGGCCGTGAGACCGAGTGCTCAGTGCCCTTCCTCATGCGCAGGGCGCAGCCTTCTCAGATTCAAGCGGAGGGCCGTGTGGCGTTTTACTAGTACTCTTGTTGATGATGTGGTTTTTATTTTTATGTATGTTTTGAGTCGGTGCCTCGGTCTGTAGCCCACCGAATAATCCTGCCTCAGCTTTTTGAATCTGGGGTGACAGGCGTGCGCTATCGTGGCTGGCTGCCCTGGTGTTTGAACCTGCAGCACATGCTGCGTCTTCCGTCCTGTGGTCCCCTTGCTGGTCCTGGGCCTCAGCTGCGGGTCAGATACCATCTTCAGGCCACTCTTCCGTAGCAGGCAGTGGTGTCACTGGAGGCCCTGCTGGCTGGCAGCAGACGGAGGCTGGGGGTGCCGCTCAGCACCCCGCAGGCCCAGAAACCGTTCAAGTGTGCACGGCTCCACGGAGCAGGCCTGTGAGTGTTAATAACCTGCAGATGGAGCCCCCGAGGCCTCCTCCCGGCCCGGCCTGGGCAGTCAGCGTCTTCCCTGTAGGATGCGTCCCTGGAGGCTGGCAGCCTGGCCACCCTTCCCGGAGCCAAGCTGGTGCACTGGTGGCCCCTCCCCCCACTCCTCGGTGGGGGGACTCAGGACTTAATTTAGTCTGGCTGACGAGGCTCAGAGGCTGACTGGAGGTGCTCTCATCACCATAGGAACTGGGCCTGGAGCCGCGGAGCCGCGGTGGGAGCCTCGTCTCTGCTCCTGTCAGAGCGCGGACTCTCTCCGGCCATGGTGCTGAGGCCGCTGGGCACAGAGCTGGGAACTGTGGGAGAGCTGGGGGTGGTGGGGCACATTTTCTTTAAGCATCTGACAAGAGTCAGCCTTGCCACACAGAGGACTCAGGAGACAAGTGGACCTCCCTGAATGAAAGCGCGGGATCTGGGGGACCTGGGTCTGGTCCCTTGTCCTCGGCACACGTGTCCCAGGGTGAATCCACCCTTCCCAGGTGGGGGTGGCTCTCGGCTATTGGTTCCTGGGTTGTTTCCCCCTCACATCATCCGGCTTTTCTGAACTGTGGGGACTGAGTCTCTTCTGGAGAAGACACATCTGACATCTTGTGTCAGGCCTGTGAGGCTGAGGTTGGATGTCTTCTTTTTTATTTTATTTTATTTTTTAGCTCTTTGAGATAGGGTCTCACTTTGTAGTTCAGGCTGACCCTGAACTTACTATGTAGCCCAGGATAGCCTGGAACTCACAGCAATCCTCCTGCCTCTGTCTTCTGAGTGCTGGGATGACAGGTGTGAGCCACCACAGCCGACATTGATATGTGGTACGGGGAACTGAATTTGGCACCTTGTGCTTGCTAGGCAGACATGGAAGCCACTGAGCTAAACCCCGACCCAGATTTCTTCTTGTTTGTTTACTTTGGAACTCGCTGTGTAGCCCAGGACTGTCATGAACTCAAAGTGATCCTCCTGCCTCAGCCTCCCGAGCATTGGGATCACAGGTCGGGGGGGCTACTATGCCTGGTTTAGTTTGGACTTTGTGACTTCAGAACTGTGGGAGAATATGTTTCTGTTGTTCTAATCCCCAAGTGTGTGTGGAAATCTTTTGTGGCATTGGAAGGGGACAGTCCAGCTGCCCCCAAGACTTCCGTGGATCTGACTCCCGCACAACGGGTAGCCTCAGACTGACCACAGAGGCTGTTAGAGACACTGAGGTAGGGGCTCTTTACAAAATAACTGGCTGGTGACGGGAGACAGGAAAACTCTTCCAGACTTGAAGAAACCAAAGATGCATGGTGGTAGGTGCCCGTCAGGAGGCAGGGGCAGGATGGTAAACAAACAAACAAACAAACAAACAAACAAACCTGAAATAAAGCAAAACACTGACTTCCTGGGGCCAGGATGAACATCAGCCTTAAGGAGATCACGCGGCAGCCAGAGATATCAGCTAGGTGGCAGTATTGAGCCCATGGCATTTTTTTTTTTCACAAAGGTTTTTTGGTTTGTTTGTTTTGTTTTTGAGACAGGGTCTCGCTTGGTGGTTCAAAGTGGCCCTGAGCTCACTATGTACCCCAGGGAAGTCTGGAACTCAGCAATCCTCCTGCCTCTGCTTCCTGAATGCTGGGACTACAAGTGTGAGCCACCACACCAGGCACTGTGGTATGTGGTACTGATTGCTGATGGGCGTGAGTCACCATGCCCGGTATTGTTGTATGTGGTTACTGGGGATTGAACCAGGGACCATGCACTTGCCAGGCAGGCACTGGCACTACTGAGCTAAATCTTCGGCTCCCCAAAGTTTTTTTGTTTTTTGTTTTTTAGACAGGTTCTCACTTTGTAGATCAGGCTGGCCCTGAGCTCACTGTGTAGCCCAGGCAAGCCTCGAACTCAGCAATCCTCCTGTCTCTACCTCCTGAGTGCTGGGATTACAGGCGTGAGCCACCATGCCCAGTATTGTATGTGTTTACTGGGGATCGAACTCAGGACCTTGTGCTTGCGAGGCAGGCGCCAGAACCACTGAACTAAATCTCTGGCCCATCCCCAAAGTTTTAATAAGGCATGTTTGCAGCACGATCATCTTCCTCTTGGGGAGTTGAGACATGTACATGACACATCTGAATGCTTCTTATCATCTTCCTCTCCCCTTTTCCTCTCTTTTTGGCAAAAGATCTATCTCCCTATGTTGTGTTACCTATCCTTTATTTTGCCCTTTAATCTATTTCTGCATTGGTTTCCTCCTGCAAGAGAAACCATGTGCTATTTAAATTTGTGCACCTGATTGATTTCACTTAAGATTAAGGCCTCAAGCTTCATCTATTTCCCCACAAATGACTCAGGTTTATCCTTCTTAGTATATGTGCTGCCGAAGCGAGCACAATGTTTATCCTTCTTTATGGCAGAGTAATTCTCCATTGGGTGTAAATACTACATCCTATTTGTGACACTCAAGCCAGGTGACAGCGAGAATATCCTGGAGTGCAAAAGCGTGTGGCAGAGGTATCAGGCCACAGTGCAGCCTCGGGGCCCAGCCCTGGATCCCAGGACTGCTCAGTGACCTTGGTGGCCTGTGGCCTGAGTGTCAGGTCCCTGGGGCTCTAAATTGAAACTTTGCCCTCTTATCCTTTTTTTTTTTTTTTGAGACAGGGTCTCGCTTTGTAGTTCAGGCTGGCCCTGAGCTCACTTATAGCCCAGGCAAGCCTCGAACTCAGCAATCCTCCTGTCTTTGCCTCCCGAGTGCTGGGATTACAGGCGTGAGCCACCACGCCCGGCACTGAGGTATGTGGTATTGATTGCTGGTGGGCGTGAGTCTCCAGGCCCAGCACTGTATGTGGTTACCAGGGATCAAACTCAGGACCTTGTGCTTGCGAGGCAGGCGCCGGAACCACTGAGCTAACCCTTGGCCCCTTTTTTTCTTTATTTTTGAGGCTGGGTCTTCCTGTAGAGTCCAGGCTTGCCTTGGACTTACTGCGTAGTTCAGGCTTGAACTAGTAGCAATCCTCCTACCTTAGCCTCCTGAATGTTGGGATGACAGATGTGTGCACCTACTCCCAACTTGAGACTTTGTTCTTGAGGAAACCAGAAGACCTGGAATCTAGGAGAACAGGGATTTCTCACCATGTTACTGATGGCGTCTTGCCCTGGGCCTTACAGTTCATGGGAAGGCACCTGTGTGTCCCTCCTACGGGGAACATTTATAGAAGATGGGAGCCACAGAAGGTTACAGAGGGAGGGAAGAGCAAATTGATAGACTCAATTAATTTAGACACAGGAAGGCCAGCCTCACTCTGAATCATTGTTTTACAGTATTTCCCATTCCACAGTGCCCCCTCCCCATTTTTTTGAGACAGAATCTCGTTAAGTAGCTAAATGGCCCAGGGTAGATTTAATTCTGATATCCTCCTGCCTCAGCCTCCAAGAGTGCAGATGATCACGCCCTACTTTAGTGCCTTCCCTCTCTGGTGGCCTCCTCCCTAAGGAGCCAAAGGTCCCCTTGAGGCCCAGGGAGACCAGCACACCCTTGAGTAGGGCGGCACCTCGTGGCCACTGCGGGTTTCGCAGCCTCCGGCTCAATTCTGAGAAGGCTCCGCTTGGCCTATCCTGGGGGATCTGCCCCGCCCCGCCTATTTTCTGAAGGCCTGAAAAGCCTCAGAAAGGCCAGGCACCGTCCGCCACGGGAAACGTACAAACCCCCGGGATTTGTGCAGAAGACACAGAATCAGGGACGGTGACCAGAAAAGGGGACATTCAAGGGGAGTGTGTGGGGGGTTGTGAGAGGGGCTGCCGGGACACGGAGGGAAGGGGACCCCGGCTGGAAGGGCAGGGTCACGGAGGAGCTGGAACCTGGCACCGCAGGCACTGTGACCAGCGCAGACAGCCTAGGCCAAGGCTCCCAGGGACAATGACTCCTTTCTCCCGGGGCCCCGAGTCCCCGGCCGGAAGGGCTGGGTCCGGCCCTTCTCCCCCTTCCCTTGAGGACCTGCAGCGGGCGCTGTGGCCGGCAGACCCACCCAGGACAGCGTTGCACGGAGGGCCTCGCTCCCCAACTGCCAGGCCCGGAAGAACGCGGGGCTGGGGGTGGCCTCGGCCTGGCCCTCTGGAGCCCCGCTGTGTGTGTGTCTTGGCAGGTTGCCTGGTGTCTTGGTTACCTTTTTTGTTGCTGAGACACGATCCCCGAAGCCCAAAGTTAAACGAGAAAAGATTTACTCACTCCCTGATTGTAGAGGTTCCAGTCCGTAGTGGGCTGGCTCCAGCGGAGGGCGTCACAGAGGAGAAACAGCTCATAGCCCGCAGGCAGGAGGCGGCAGAGCAAGAGACCAGCAAGCGAAAAGCGTGGCTTCTTTCTGCCCCTTTTACCTTTTTTCGTCTAGGCCTTCCGCCTGTCACCCTTAGGGCAGGTAGCGCTCGCACTCAGAACTATGCCAAACCGGTCAGTGGACTGGTTTAGCGATCACGCACCTTTGGTGCCAGCATCACATACTCTGGATTCAGCCACCTCTGAAAAAGCCCCACTATGACCACATGAGGCTCTGAGGGGCATCGAGACGCAGCCGTAACACCTGCTTCTGAGGCGGGAAGCTTTCAGAAGGTGGAGCGGAATAGCCCAGGCCCCCTCCCTCCTCCTCCCTCCCCTCTCTCAGCCCTTTTCCTCCCCCTGCCTCCCCTCCCCCTCCTCCCTCCCCTTCCCCATCTCTTCTTCTTTTCCACTTCCCCTCTCTCCTCCCCTACCCCTTCCCTCCCTGTCCATGACGTAGGGCAAATAATGAAACTTCTAACCTATAGGTGTTGGATGCACCGAGTTCATGTCCTCTGGAAATCAGAGATTTCTAAGGAACAGTGGAGGGTAAGCATAGGAAAAATATATTGGGAGAGATAGCTCCTGAAAGACAGGGAGAGACCCAAAAGTGGATTGCCACGGACCCCACTTCTCTAAGAAAAATCACAAGAGAGCATGACGTGGGTCAAAACTGTGATCAACCAATAAGGTTACAAGTATAGCTGCTTAGGTGATATTGATCCAATGGGGGAAGTGGGGCGCTTGGAAATGGAGGTATGTGGAAAGAATGAAAGCATTCTGGGAGGGGATGGGTCTGGATGCTCTGGCCCCCACCTGGGACTGACGTCTATTTGGACTTTATCGGAGCAGGTGATACCAATTACAGTATAATCTTGAGTTATTGCTTATCCCTTAGAGGGTCATTTCGTCTTTATCAGAACCAAAGAGGCTTATGGGGATGTGTCTCATTATATCGCCCAGGCTGGTCTCACACTCTTGGACTTAAGTAATCCTCCTGCCTCAGCCTCCCTGAGACAGACAGAAGCACTGAACAATTCCATTTTTCCTGGACAGGCTGATAGGGGCTTGTGTCTTGGCCAGTGGCTATCATGTCCCTCTCCTTCGCTTCTCTGTCCTCCCTCGCTCCACCCCAATGGACTGGGACAACTTCCTTCAATGTCCTCCTTGCTGTGGCCTTGTTGAAGACGGGAAGGGACACTTGGTGTGGCCAAGGAGAGATAGAGTTGAGCCTGTTGTTAATTTCCTGACCCCCATAGTAGGCCTTCCAGAAGATTCCCTGGTTTCAGCCCCACCCTCACTGGATCATTGCCGTAACAGCTGAGGCTGTCCTGGAGCCCTGAACCAAGCACAGGCCTGCAGTTGCTTTTTTTTTTTTGTCCACACTGGAGATCTAACTCAGGCCCTGTGCATCCAAGGTTGGCGCAGTACCACTTGAGCTAAATCCCTAGCCATTTTCTTAGTTTACCTCTGAAGATGCAGAACAGCCTCTGTGGATGTCACTTCTCATGACAAGTTGGGACTGAAAGTGTCTGAATCAGTCACAGCAGTTTGGACTCTGAGGACTCAACTAACATGACTCAGTGCAAACGGATTTGCTTACTCACATAGAATTTTTCCAAGAGCAAAGGCTCAACATTGGTACCAAACACTTGTCTTTCAAGTCATCAGTCCTCAGACCAGCGGGTCTCATGGCACAGTATGGCCGCCTTAGCTCCAGGCATCACAGACAGGTCCAACCGTAACCAGGAGAAAGAGACATGGTATCTTCCTTGTGTCTGCTCCAGAGAGAAAGGAAGTCATGTCCAGAAGCCCCTTACAGGTCTCCTTAGGGCTCTTTACTAGAGCAAACCTGGTGGTTTGAGCTAAGATCTCCAAGATGAACCCTGAACCCCAAATCGGGGCCTGTTACTGAGAATGTGGGCTGGGGCTGGGCTGCCGTGCCCTGGTACTTGCTGCCGCTCCCCCTGGAATGGCTGGGTTTGGAATGCCACTGTGCAGCGTGGTGGGACATTCTCCTGTCGCCCTGGTGACCACGGACTCTGGGTGTGGAGGGAGCGTGTCTGCAGGCCGGGAGGGACCGGCACATGGGGGAACGTCAGCAAAGTCTGCGCGGAACCTACCTTGTCCCTGAGGCTGGGGGCCGATCCGCGGAGGGGCCAGAGAACGGCCAGCAGGGCGGCGTGCAGGGCGCCCAGGCGCCGCCAGGCCCTGGGGAGCCAGGGAAGGAGGTGGCCGGGGAGGAGCACCTCGAGGCCCGGCGGGCCCTGGAGGTGCACTTGCAGCCGGGCACGGACCAGGCCTTGGAGGCCATCACCATGAGGTGGGCTGGCGACCTTGGCGTGGACGACATACCTGAGGTCACAGTTCAGGGAAGCAGAAGTGGCCTGGCGCCCACAGAGCCAGCCTGAGCTGGCTGCTTCTAGGCGGGCCGCAGGGTCCTGGAGGCAAAGAGCTGCTCGCGGCGTGGGGGACAGAGCAGACGGGAGGGGAGGAGCGGGGAGGAAGAGAAAGCCTTCCAGGCCGCGCCCTAGTCACCCCTCTTCCGGCCAGACCCCCCTCTAGGAAGTCGGTTGCAGCCCCCACAGTCCGCTCCTTCCCCGCCCACCTGTGAGCACTTGAGGCTCTGGGGACGTCCGCGCAGGGACGGTCTCGGCCCTAGTCGCCCGTCCTGCGCCCTGGAGCCAGGAAGAAGGCCACGCCCACGGGGGCCAGCGGTGAGTCCTCAGCCGTGGGGCTCGGGCAGCTGCTGACCCGGCCGCTGTCACCGTGTCCCCCACAGCCGGCTGTCCATCACTGAGCGGCGCCCCAGCACCCCCACAGCCAGGAGCAGGAGGCGGCGGCAGCCGCAGGAGCTGGCAAAGCCCAAGACCCACTGGCGGGCGGTGAGGGCCAGGTGAGCAGACGCGCCGCAGCCGTGCCCGTCCGCGGCCCTGCTCCAGCTGTCTCCCCACAACACTCGGGGCGGGGCCGGGGGGCCATGGGGGGTGAGCAGCCAGGACCCCGAGGGTGGGGACTGCAGGGGCCCCTGGGTGGCACTGGAAGGCCGGTGAGGTGCCCACTGGGGAGCAGGGGTCCCCGAGCCACAGCAGGGCTGGGGCCGTCTCCTCGCAGGCCGGGATGCTGCTGTGAGGGGTTCGTCTGGATCTCCCCACGCGGGAGCAACTTCCACTTCTGCCTGTATTGGTGAGTGGGCCTGGGGGCGTGGCAGCCCCAGGGGCCACCCTGCAGGCGCAGGGCCGGAGGGGAGGCTCTGAAGGGGCCCCTCACACCAGCCTGGCCTGTTGCTATGCTCCCAGCCCCCCCTGGAGACGGCCTGGTCCCTCCCCTTTCTTTGTAGCTCTAGGGATGGGACCCAGGGCCTTCACCCTGTCCACACTCCCAGACTTTTAAAATTTTTATTTTGAGCCAGTGTAAAAGTAGCTAAGTTACCCCTGTTGGGCTCCAGGGAGTGAGACCCTCCTGCCTCACCCTCCTAGAGTGCCGGGATGACAGGCATGTGCCACTGCACTTGCTTGCCAGCCTGGGCCATTTTAGCTGTACTCAGTTTGGTCCAGCGGTCCCCTCCGAACATCCTCTTTGCTCCAGATAATCCACGTTTCCCCAGGACGTGTGAAGTGCTCCCTCGCCCCCACCCCCGGCCGGCTCTCCCACGCTGGCTCTCTGCGTCACCCCTGCTGTCCGTGTCCAGCCTGGCTTCCCCCTCCGAGCAGGCTGGGGCCGCCTCCGCGTCCCCTGGCCTGAGCTGCTGGCTGTGTTCCAGGCCTTCCGCGTACTGGACGGAGCGCTTCCTTGAGGACCCCACCCTGAGCGTCACAGTGCCCGGTGGGTGAGGTGCTCCTGGGCGGTCTCGACCTGGCTTCAGTCTGTGTTGGCCATCGGCCCCTGGGGCTGGGCGCACAGAAGGGATTCCTGCTACTCTCCTCAGAAGGGCCGGGTTCCCGCCAGAAGTCTGGTCCCCTGAGCAGCTGGAGCCCCTGGAGATGGGTCAGGGGAATGGGGTGCAGACCTACCCTGGGGGTGTCAAAGCCACAGGGTGAGATGGAGAGTAGAAAGAATTATAGAGGTGGTGTCACTTCTGGTGGTTGAGGGTTTTCTACAGCGCCTGTCCCAGGCTGGCTGCTTTGTTAGAAGGACCAGTCTCTTGGGCCTGAGATTTAGCTCAGTTCCGGCGCCTTCCTAGCAAGCACACGGTCCTGAGTTTGATCCTGGTAACCACATACAACAATACCGGGCATGGTGGCTCACACCCACCAATCAATACCACACACCACAGTGCCAGGCGTGGTGGCTCACGCCTATCATCCCAGCATTCTAGGAGGCTGAGGCAGGAGGATTGCTTAGTTCAAGGGTTGCCTGGGCTTCATAGTGAGCTCAGGGCCAGCCTGAACTACAAAGCGAGACCCTGTCTCAAAAAAAAAAAGAAGGGACGGTCTCTGGTTCCTAGCGAGCTTACCTCGGCCCACAGCAGCCCACAGCGCCAGTGCCCCTGCTCTTTTCCCACCATGACTGGCTTCAGAACCACGCCCTTTCCATGGATTCAGAGACCCAGCTTTTCTTCCTCCCTCAGCTTCAGGCCCCGCCTTTTAGGGATTTCTCCCCTCTACCTCCCGTGAGGTCCATGCTGACCCTTTCATTCTGAGTCCTAACCCAAACCCCAACTCCAGCTTCCCGGGACCCCCTAAGCCAGTGTCTGCAGACGGAGCAGCAGAGGGCACCACCCCCAAGGCGTCTGTGCCTAGCTGCGTTGCCTGGGTCACCCCGAGCTCCCACCTGGGCTAAGGGCTAAGGACAGTGCCCCACGGTAGCAGCAGCTGGGAGGGCGGCATCCCGGTGACTGGGCCGCCCTCGCAGCCGTGTCCCGCCGCCTGGAGGAGCTGGCTCGGCCCCGGAGGTGCTACCTGGAGTATTTCGACAGCTGCAGGTGAGAGGGCCCGGGCAGCTCGCTGGTGAACCTCTCCCCACTTTCCCAGCCTGCTCTGGGGCGGCAGGGAGCAGGCTGCTTCCTCTCAGGTTCCCCATGGGATCCTCCATGCCCAGGGTCCCAGGTCCCCTTGCCCTGGCCAGGCGGGTCTCAACTGCGGCCACCCCTAGGGCCTCTCCCGTCTGGCCTATCCCTCGGCCCACCCTGCAGTACCGCGTGTCGGGCCGGCTGAAGGAACTGGCCACCCCGCGGGTCCGGAATAACATCTGGAGCATCAACATGTCAGAGGTGCGTGAAGAGCAGGAGGAAATGGCTGCTGTGCAGCTGGGCCGGGGACAAGAGGCCACAGGCGTGACTGCCGCCTTGGCCCCCGCTGGGGCCGCCGCTCTGGGTCAGAACGCTCCCCCTCTGTGAGGAGGGGAGACGGGGTCATAGGTGAACTTCTTCCTCTCCCTCTTCTTCGACAGTCTCACTGTGTAGCCCAGACTAGCCTTGAACTCTTAGCGACCCTCCTGCTTCAGCCTCCTGAGTGCTGAGATGACAGGCATGCGCCCCCACGCCCGGCTCACAGCCTGGCTCCTTTGACCTCATGTGGACACAGTTGTTCCCATCGATGGGATCAAAGGCTCCTTCCGGGGTGGGGGCATTTCCAGTCTCGGCTTCTGCAGGTTCACACACAGGCTCCGAGAGGACATCAGCTCTCCTGCCTCCGTGGCAGAACCCAGAGTGGGATTTCTGGTCCCAGGTGCGTTCCCACCTCCCGAGCTGCTACGAGGTGTGGGTGGGAGGAGGCCGGGCCGGGGTCCTGCTCCTTGCCTGCCACTGTGTGACGAGCCACTTCTGTGTTTCCATCCTGGCCGCGCCCTCGTCAGAGGGCTGAGCGGCTGGCGCTCCTCACGGCGTTGATTTGCGTCTCCCTCACATGCCCGGGTCTGCCCTGTGGTCATATGCCAGACCCCACTTTCTAAACGTTCAGTCTGAGTCCAGACGCAAGAACTCTCTTATAAACACTTCCGTATTTCTGACGGACAAGGAAACTTTCAAAACAGCAACATTAATCACACTGAAACATTAATAACTCCTGAACATCAAAATGCTCAGTGCTGGGATTGGACCTGGGGTTTTTGCATCGAAGCTACCCCATAGCCCTTTTTTAGTCTTAATTGGAGACAAGTTCTTGATAAGTCTGTAAGTTGCCCAGGCTGGGCTGGAACTTGCAATTCTCCTGTCTCAGCTTCCCATAGCCCTTGGATGATAGGCATGTGCCAAGTCCTCCAAACCGTGCTCCCTTCAGCAATAAAAAAGCAGGGCGTGGTGCATAAGAATCTCTTTTCTCCCACCTTCTCACCAAGGCTCAGTCTTGTCAGGTTTTGAACATTTTTGCCAAATTTGTAAGCATGGAGTGATACATTATTGCTTCATTTATGTTTCTTTAGCCACCAGAGAGGATTTTGACCATCAAGGACTTCTCTCCTGTAGCATCTGCCTGGTTCCTGACTAGGACTTCTTTTTTTTGGTGGAATTGGGGACTGAACTGAAGGCCTCATGTTTACCAGGCAGATGGTGGCACCACTGAGCTATATTCCTGGCTCTGGGACTTTTTCTTTTCTTTTTTTTTTTCCAGCTATGTATCTCTCTTTATTTTTTTAAAGAAATTGATTTTATTCATATGTTTTATATACACATCGTGATCACCCTTGACATTGAGAATTTGTGAGTATATGACATGACTTAATTCTCATTATTTCCATTTCCCTGCCCACCCTACAACCCCCACCCCCTATATACATAAGCTTTGATTTCCTTTTTTTTATTTTTATTTTTTGTGAGACAGGGTCTTGCCTTGTAGTTCAGGCTGGCCTTGAGTTTACTATGTAGCCCAGGCGAACCTCAAACTCACAGCAATCCTTCTGCCTCTGCCTCCTGAGTGCTGGGATTACAGGTATGAGCCATCACACTAGGCATTATGGTACATGGTACCGGGGGGCGAATTTGGGACCCTGTGCTTGCCAGACAGACGCCAGAACCAGTGAGCTGAATCCCCGGCCCCTTCCCTTTTTTTTTTTTTAACATCACATTCTCAAACACGCCAGTCCCCTCAGTTCTCACCATGTTGTACCCCACAAAGAAAGACGCCTGAGACGGATCTGTGACCCTCAGTGTCGCCGCGTCCTCACTAGTACACTTGGCAGACAGATGGTTTTCGTCCAGAAGCCACATTTTCCACATGCGCAGCTGCCGCAGCTGGTCAAAGTACTGGAAGAAGCATCTGTCGGCCACCGCGCTGCCATCCTGTTCTGCCCGGCACCACAGATAAACCAGCAGAACCGTGTTTCCAGGAGTGGATAAACAGATCCCGGAAGGGGTTGGCCCTGCCTGTCTGACTGTCCCGCTGGACCTCGGGGAAGACAGACGACACAGTGAGCAGGTCATCCTCATAGCAGAAGCGGCCAATGGTCCGCACATCAATGAAAGTGCCCTCAGGGGTCACCTGGAAGACACGGGTGGTCTGCGGCGGCACGGACAAGATGGCCACGTTATTATACAAGTGGAGCCCTTGGTTGTGCGATAGGACCGCTTTATCACACTTAAATGTGCGTGGATCACACAAGCAGCTGATGTTGAAGGTCCATGATGCACAGGGCATAGTCCTCTAGTGGGGACCGAGGGTTTGGGGTGACTGACTCACTGTTCCGATACACCTCATAGAAGGGAGGGTGAGGCTCATCTGGGAGGTAGGCCGCGGAGCCCACGATGACACACCGGCGCCATCGGCGAAGAGGCCGCACTCCCGGTTCGGGTGCTCGCCACTGGCCGCCACAGCGGTCATGTGCAGCAAGACAAAAAACCGTTCAAAGAGCCGGTGCCCGACGCTGATGGACCGCTGGGCACTGCCGTTAGACAGGATCTCCCCCTGACAGCCTGTAGGAAGTCCTCTGCTGCCTGGCAGCCCTGGTACTCATAAATTTCGAGGAAAGTATGGTCAGAAGGAAAAGCAATAAAGGAGCGTCCATCGGGTGTGAATTTACGCAAGAAGCAGGGAGGCTTTTCAACATTGACGACTGCGAGGTTGGGGAGGACGTTCTGGTGAAAAACGCGGACCTGGTGCCGGTGGGGCCCTGCCTGAGCTCGTCCGCCGACGTTCCAAATGGTAGACGACATTCTGGTTGTGGATTCTTTGAGGTTTGATGGTGGAAACATGATCCGTTATCACATCTCTGTCAGGTTCTGGCTCAAGGGGCCGGGGTGAGGGACGCCCCTGCCTGTTCCGAGTGCACCTTCCCCCGCCCCACCCCCGCCAGGCCTTGGCACCCCAGCACCCACGGTCCTGGCCCCTGCTTCTGCCACAGAAGCTTTTTAATAAGATGAGATCCCAGTTGTTGATTCCTTCTGCTAGTTCTCGTGGTGCAGAAGTTTTGTTCATAAAGTCTTTCCTTAAGGCGATGTCTCCAGCAGTTCTACCTAACCTGTGTTGCAGCAGGTTTAGTGTTTCTGTTTTAATATTTAGGTCTCTAATCCACTTTGATTTTAGTTTACTGCATGTGGGACTTATTATTGATTGCAGGAGCTCTTTATATATGATAGCTATAGATCCTTGCAAAATAACTTCTCAGCTGGTCTCTCATCATTTTGTGCTGTTCATGGGGTCTTTCTCTTCCTGAGGTTCTGAGGACTTGCACGCTGCTTTACTTCTCCGATCCTGTTTCAGGTGTCCCGGGTGTCAAAAGCAGCCCAGACGGCAGTCCCCAGCTCACGGATCCTTCAGCTGGCCAAGCCCAGGGCTCCGGCCACCCTGTCAGCAGAGTGGGACCCCATACCCAAACCCAAACCCTATGTGTCAGACTACAACCGTCTTCTCCAGTTGGCCAGTGAGTCGACACCTGGGCCGGGCTCCTGCTGTGCCCTTGTGGATGTGGGGTGGGGAGTCGGATACCTTGGGTTTGAGACCCGCTTCGGCTGGGCGGATCCTCCTCTCCCTGTGTGTCTCCCTGAAGTGCAGGCTACTGTCAAGTGCTGTGGACAGATGGCCCCAGCTTTCGTAGGCCAGAGGGACTGCACGCCAGGAGGGAAGCGGGGGCAGGGGTGTGAATGTGAGCAGAGCGCCCGGCTGAGGTCTCTTGGCAGGGACAGCGGGGACAGAGGAGGAAGCCAGGCCGTGGGCGGGAGCAGGCAGGAGAGGAGTACGGTTATCTACCTGCCCTGCCCTGTGCTTGGACAGCGAAGGCACCTGTCCAGGGACAGGCCGGTGCTGTGCCCGTGCAGGACAGTTCAGAAACAACAGAAAGGAAGAAAGAAGAAAATAGCAGCCACCAGGTGTGGTGGCACATGCCTGGCATCCTAGCACTTGGGAGGCTGAGGCAGGAGGATTGCCGCAAATTCAAGGCTAGTGGTTGACTCCTGGTGGACAGGGACTTGGTGACTTCAGTGGTGTCCTTTACTCCCCACCGCTTCTGGCACAGGGAGCCCTTTCTCCGCAGCTTCCACTGCACCTGCTGTCTGTCCGTTTGGTGTGTGTGTGTGTCCCACCATGTGGCAGACCTGAGAGGTCACAGGGGTGAAAAGCTGCGGTGTGTCCCCTGCTCTAGACGCAACTGCCATCGCGGTGCCATCTGAGTCTGCTCTTCCCCCTCGCTGCCCCTCCTCCCACCTGCTGGCTTTGGCTAATGATTTGGAGCCACCCTTGGGGGGAAGCGGGTCGGGTCGTCTGGTGGAGCGGCTTCCTCCCAGGCCGCGTCCTGCCTGTCAGACCTGCTGCTGGCCCCTCCCCCACGCCCCTTCCGCCCCGGTGTCTGCATGTGGGTCTCGAGGCTCGGGGGACTCACATGGGCACACAGAGGTGGGTGGGCGGGGTGGGCCACCCCACGGAGGGCTGTGACCTCCGCGCACTGGGTGCTGCCCCAGCCTCGGAGCAGCATTCGGGCCGGGTCGCGGGGGATGTGTCTGCGGCACGTTCCTCTGCATTCACCTGTGTGCTGTTCCGGGCGCTTCCCCGCGCAGCTCGTCTGCCGAAGGCGAGGGCGGTGGCCGTCGTCCGTTCACCTGTGAGGGGCTCTGGGTCAAAGGGGCTGGGAGAGGAGCCCCGGGGCCTCAGAGCAGACGCCCAAACCCCTAACAAAAGGGAGATGCAATTTTGTTTTCAGAGGGGTGCGGGGTCACCTCTCCTCCCCAGCCCAGACCCCTGGATGGGAGGACGTCACCAGGGGAGCTGTGCCCTGCTGCCTGCTGCCCACCTGGACCAGTGTGGGAGAAAGAAGGGCATGGAAGGATAGAGCAGGTGCCCCTTCACCCTGACCCCTGGGCAACTGTACTGGGAAAACCTGAGTTTCCTTGTCACCTGCTAGAGTGGACTCTTAGCCAAGTGCAAGATGCAGCCAGTCTTGGGTTGTGTCTTTGTGTTTTTTTTGGAGACAGGGTCTCGCTTTCTGGCCCTGAGTTCACTATGCAGCTCAGGCCAGGCCCGAACTCAGCAATCCTCCTGCTTCTGCCTCCCGAGTGTTGGGATTACAGGCGTGAGCCACCACACCCAACACAGTGGTGTGTGGTACTGACTGCTGGTGGGTGTGAATCATCACACCTGGCATTGTTGTATGTGGTTACTGGGGAATCCAACTCAAGACCTTGCGCTTGCTAGGCAGGCGCCAGAACCACTGAGCTAAATCTCCAGCCCTTTTTGGTATTTTTGAGATAAGGTCTTGCTACGTACCTCAGGGTGGCCTTGAACTCACTATGTAGCCCAGGCTGGCTTTGAACTCACAACGATCCTCCTGCCTCTGAGTGCTGGGATTCTAAGTGTGCACTGCCATGCCTGACCATCAGCTGGTTCTTGAGCCTGCTGGTGACAGTCACCTCTTTTTCTGAGTCTCTGAAGAGGAGGATCCCTGTTCTAGTTTCCAATCCACCAGAGGTTCTTGCTCGGCTCGTGTAGAAATCATGAAGTGGGGCCGGAGGTTTAGGTCAGTGTTTCTGGCACCTGCTTCGCAAGCACAAGGTCCAGAGTTCAATCCCGGTAACCACATACAATGCTGGGCTCACGCAATCAATACCACATACCACAGCGCCGGGCGTGGTGGCTCACCCCTGTAATCCCAGCACTCGGGAGGCAGAGGCAGGAGAATTGCTGTGAGTTCAAGGTTTGTCTGGGCTACATAGTGAGCTCAGGGCCAGCCTGAACTACAAAGCGAGACCCTGTTTCAAAAAAAAAAAAAGAAATCACGAAGTGGTGAAATGCAGGTCATTTAGGGTTAATGGTGCCGGGCCTGGAACACCAGCAGCGCCCAGCTCTTGGTGTTAGCTGCCTCCTGTGCTAGAGTCAGCCACTACCCACAGTCCTGAGACCCTCCCGGGCACCGGAGATGACAGCTTCTGGCTGCTTTTGGCGCTAGCAACCTTTAGTGCTACCAGTCTATAGGGTTGCTGCTCAATGTGCTTTGCCCAAGAGAGAAATCACAAATAGGAAAAAAATATCCCACATGGAAGAGGCTTTGTTAGGACTTAGAATCAGAGGCGACAGGGCACAGGGGGACCGGGTGAGGTGGGAGGGGGCTGCATATCACACGTGGTTGGGGGCAGGGAGGCACCTTCTTGGACCTGACAGGAGACCACAGTGGTCTCCACCTTGAAGTCTGCCGTGGGCTGAGCGAGCATTTCTCAGAGTGGCCGTGGGGCGCCTGACACAACCAGACTGACTCTTGGTTTTGACCCTCCCCAGAAAAGTACCCCAGAAGTGTTGGGCTCATCTCTCCCACCTCACTCTTGGCCGATTCCTTTCCTGGAATTGTGACCAACTGAAATACCTTTTCTTTACACTTTACCTTCTTTAAGGGTGGTTTTGGTATGCAAAGCACCATCACTGCCTCAGTCCAGATCATTTCTGCACTCCAGAGGTAACACGATCCCCATGAGCAGCCACCCATCCCCTCCCAGCCCCAGCACCCCAAGTCCACTGCCTGTGTTTGGATTCGCCTTCCTGGGTGTTTCTGTCTGTGGCGCCTAATGCCGTGTGTCCTTCTGTGTCTGCGAATGGGGTCCTCAGTGTCCCCCATGCCGTGGTGAGTGTCATGGCCCACTCTTTTCCTACCTGAGTAGTACTCCAGCACGAAGACAGATCATATTGTGTGTCTTTCTGTCATCGGTGGACAGGCCGTTTGAATTTGGAGGAATGACTGACAAAGCTGTGCTCCAGTACCGTCCCTCTTTCCTGTCCCTCTAGTGCCCAAGGTCCAATCAGAAAAGTGCGTTCCTGACCACAGTCCTCGCTGGGAGGTGCCGGACATCACCAAGAAGGCTGCGGCCACTCCGCGGATCATCTCTCTGGCTCAGCCCAGAGTCCGCAAGAACCTCGGTGAGGACTACAATCCTTACTACGTCTCCCCGGCTTCCTTGGTGGCTCAGGCGTCCCCGCGCCTGTGTGAGCTCGCCACCCCCAAAAGCATCACCAAGAAAGTGTGAACAGGCGCCTGGCCTCCCAGTGTGCTCCCAGTAAACACCCAAGTGCATCCTGCCTGTGTATGTGTTTGCTCTGGGCTCTGAGGCCGGGGAGGGCCGCACAGAGGGCCACAGGCCGAGGCCTGGAATAATAATGCCGAATTTTCATATCCTACCTGTGGTTTATACAGCCCTCTTATTTTCCGGCTCATGGTGTTCAGTCCTGTCAGCGTCTCTCTGAGGTCCGATTTCGTTCCTTTGCCTCAGAATTTCCCCTCTCAATGGCCCTAAAGCATCTCCAACTCAGGACGGTTTCTCCAGTAATCCTGCAGCCAGGCGCAAACTCAGACTCTCCTGGTGACTCTCACGCAGGGAAGGCGGGTGAGGTTTCAGAGGTTAGAGAAAGCCACGGTCCCTGCTAGGGTTCCCAAATTCATGAGTTGAATTCTTCCTCTCCATCAAGGCATGGTAGTGCATATCTGTAATCCCAGAATTTGGGAAGCTGGGGCAGGAGGATCACCCTGAGTTCGAGGGCAGCCCGGGTTACCCAGTGAGTTCAAGGCTTGCCTGCACTGCACAGTGAGACCTTGTCTCAAAAAACAAAACAAGGGGGCCGGAGGGTTAGCTCAGTGGTTCCAGCGCCTGCCTCGCAAGTGCAAGGACCTGAGTTCGATCCCCGGTAACCACATATAATGCTGGGCGTGGAGACCTGCCCACCAACAATCAACACCGCATACCACAATGCCGGATGTGGTGGCTCACGCCTGTAATCCCAGCACTCGGGAGGCAGAGACAGGAGGATTGCTGAGTTCACAGCGGCTTGCCTGGGCACCATAGTGAGCTCAGGGCCAGCCTGAACTACAAAGCAAGACCCTGTCTCCAAAAAGCAACAAAACAAAACAAAACAAAACAAGGGTCAGAGATTTAGCTCAGTGGTTCCAGCTCCTGCCTAGCAAGTGCAAGGTTCCTGGTTGGATCCCAGTAACCACATGCAACAATACCAGGTGTGGTGACTCATGCCCACCAGCAGTCAGTACCATATACCACAATGCTGGGCATGGTGGCTTGTTGGGAACAATCCTGTTTGGAAGAAATAATTGGAAGGTCAAAACTGACCAGGCCTGCCGGGTGTGGTGGCTCACGCCTGTAATCCCAACACTCGGGAGGCAGAGACAGGAGGATTACTGAGTTCGAGGCTTGCCCGGGCTCCATAGTGAGCTCAGAGCCAGCCTGAACTACAAAGCGAGACCCTGTCTCAAAAACAAAACACAGTAAAACAAAAGAAAAAAAGAAATCCTCCCAGAATTGGTGTTAAGAGGTGGGCCTTGTCAAGTGAGGAGGCCGCAGAGGTGAGGTCCTCCCACAGGCAAGGACACAGCAGAAGTCAGCAGCACCAACCACAGGCAGGAGGACCCTGTCCGGGTCTTGGGCTGCCAGCCTCCAGGACCCTGAGAAACAGGTTTCCATTGATCGGAGACTACTTGGTCAACAGCTGTTTGTGACAGCAGCACACACAGAGTGAGATGGCCCTGTGTTGGCTTCCTGTGGCTGCTGTACCAGATCCCCACAGACAGGAGACTTAAAATGACGTGTGTCTGTTATAGCTCAGCCCTGGCATCCGAGGCCAACTCAGGCATCGAAGGGCTTCAGTCCAGGTACAGTGCTGGGGTGCTCCTCCCAAGGCTGCAGGGGAACCGGTCTCTGTCCTGGCTCCTAGAGGTGCCCACAGCCCTCAGCTCGTGGCCCTCCATCTGCAGAGCCAGCAGTGTGGCACCTTCTGCATCTCACTCTCCATGCCTCCTCAGGGGGGCTCTGGGGGACACTGGGCCCAGGTGGTCAGGATGACCAGTCTCAGGGTCCTTCATGTGACCACAAGATGAAAGTGCTGTTTGCCATATCCATGTGTCCTGGGGATTCGGACACAGCCATCTTTGGAAGCTTTTGTTTGGCTGACCACGGTGGGAATGAGCTTCTCTTCTCTCTTTCGGGTACTCAAGACAAAGCCACCTATTTCACTGGCCCTGGGATGGGGTGATGATGCACCCCCGTGTCCTGCCTCCAGAGCCAGCCAAGCGACAGGTCCTGCCCTGTGGATCTGGCAATCCAAAAGTACCATCAGGTTCTCAATGCACTGACTGAATTGGATGTGGTGATGCACATCTGTCAGCTGAACACTCAGGAGGCTGAGGCAGGAGGACTGCTGCAAGTTTGAAGCCAGCCTGGGCTACATAGCAGGATCCTGTTTTGAAACAAAGCAGTAACTGTAAAAAAAAAAAAAAGTCCTGAAATACCAGACTTTATTCTACAGATTGAAAAGGCTTATCAGGAACCAAGAAAATGACACCCAATGGCTGGCACTAAGGCAGTCCCTACAGAGAACCCTTTGGGTACCAGACAAGAGACCAGGGAGCTCAGGGCATGGAGCCGTCGCCTTCCCTGGAGTGCCTGGCACTGCCGATGCAGGCGGACTGCAGAAGGAACCACATACATGGGCCCAGCTGTTGTCAGTGGATAAAGGTGGCAGACACACGTTTTTGAACATTCAAAAATCAAAGGAAACTTCCCAAGGAAACTGTTTGAGGATTATTTGCAACCAAGTGAAATCAAATGGAGAAACCACAGGGAGAACAGATGATGAGAGACTGAATCCATTTAAATTGAAGATTAGCATTAAATCAGATCCAAGAAGAATGGCCACAAATGCGAAGGCCCTAAATCTTTTTTTTCTTCTTCTTCTTCTTCTTTTCTGAGACAGGGTCTCTCTTTGCAGTTCGGGCTGGCCCTGAGCTCACTATGTAGCCCAGGCAAGCCTCGAACTCAGCAATCCTCCTGCTTCTGTCTCCCGAGTGCTGGGATGACAGGTGTGAGCCACCACGCCCGGCACTGTGGTGTGTGGTACTGAATGCTGTCTTGTTGTATGGTCACCAGATCGAACCAGGGACCTTGCGCTTGCTAGGCAGGCGCCAGAACCACTGAGCTAAATCTCCAGCCCCCTAAATCTTGATGTTAGAAAAAGAAAGAGCAAAATAAAGGATAGAAAATAGGAGGTAGAGAGATTGATGTCTCTCAAATGGAAAGGGGATGGAGAGATGGAGGGAGGGGAGAGCAGGAGGAAGGCGTGAAAAGAGGAATGAAGGTGATCCATGGACACACAAGGGAGGAAGTGTTATGGGCTGCACGTGTGAACTACAAAAAGAAACAGTGTCCTTAACAGGAACCGAGGGGCCAGAGAACTAAGAAGCAGTGGCCGTAAAATGACACAGTGTTACTTAAAGGTGATTGCCTCAGTGATAGAAGCAGAAATACATCTAAGACTGATGGTAAGGAAAGAAGGAAGTTAGTGAGAGTTCTGTAATCCAGGGACAGGACACTCATGCTAATGTTGTTTGTACTAATGGGGTCCATAACTACAGCTAGAAATTCCACGGGACCCAGCTAGATAGCTCCCAGGTGTCTCCATGGAAGAGTTAAATGCACCACATTACAATGATACTCGTGCAAGCATGCTAATGACAGAACAGCTCACAACAGCTAAATCTTGGAAGAGGCCTATAGGTCCATCAGCAGATGAATGGGTAAAGAACACGTCAAATCGGGCCGGAGGGTTAGCTCGGTGGTTCCGGCGCCTGCCTCGCAAG
>PVIC010008111.1:0-49082 GCA_004025085.1 Thryonomys swinderianus
TCTCTCTCTCACACACACGCACGCACGCACGCACGCACGCACGCACGCAAGCACATGGAGCCTGGGAGCCTGAGTTTTTTTCCTCCACAAAGAAATTCTCTCATGCTCCTTTGTAGCTGATTTTTGCAATTTCCTTAAAACTTCCAAGGCAGCTAAATGAGTATGATTGGGTTATTCTGTAGCAGTTTAGGGAAGGCAGCAACTTCCACTATTTCTTTTCTTTCTTTTCCTCCAAGAACAAGTACTTAGAAAAATGAATACGGTGCGTTATCAGTCCTGCCATGTACCAGGTTACAGCCTGATACTAGAAGTGCTTATGTGCATATGTTTGTCTGAGGAGGATTTTGCCCACATATTTTAAGGAGGAGAAAACCGGTAAAAAATAGCTCCACAATCCATCTTAACTGAGTTTCTTTTAAAGCAGAAAATACTAAGAGTGTTGCTCATTTTAAAATTTACATTTATTTTTAAAATGGAAGCCAAAGGGAGAGCAGATGATTCATCTCATACTCTGGAGACAAAGAAAAAACCAGTGGTAGTGTGACTTTTCTTGGGCCTCTGCATTGGTGAAGTGTAAGACCTGGTGTCCCCTGGGAGGGCTCTTAGCCTGTGTGTGAGCTCCACGCAGGGCCGCGCTGGCCTCTCTGCCTTCTCGGTATCCCAGGTCTGCCCCGCCCCCGAGCGCCTGTCCATCTGGCACCTTGGACCCTGCGCATGTGTATTCCCGGATGGCAACTCCAGTCTCTCTGGGCGGTCATCTCCAAGGTCAGAGGAACCCTGGAGCCAAGAGGAGTGCTGACACCGGTTTCCCCATCACTCTGAAGGTCGCGGTCACCGTCAGTGTACCATGTCCTGCTGGTCCCAGCCCCAGTACCCAAGAAATGCTTTCACTATCAGTGATTGTGAGCACATAGACAAAGCTTGGCTGAGTTCCTAAGGCTTCCTGGTCCCCAAATCTGCATTGTACTTAAGAAATAGAAGAAAGGGACTAAAGATACAAGCAGGTAAACAAAATCCAGATATGGCTATAGAAAACCCATTATTGGATATTTTCTGTACAGGAAATAATAAATCAAGATAATGATCCTTTGAGCAGGTACCTGATAACATTTTCTGTAAAGATAAGTCAGTCTCACCTTCCGGAGGATATTAAACAGATATGTCAACCCCAGGCAAATAGGCTGGCTAAGTAAACTGACAATTAATAGATAGCCTGGAAGATAAACAGCATTCTAAGAAGAGTCATTTAAAGTCTAGCATTTTTAAAAAGAGGTGTTTAGGGAAGAAACAATGAAGTGAAAGATGAAGTACCAGATAGCAAATCTGGTTCCTCCCTGGCTCTGGCCTCAAGAACCAATTCTGAACCAGTGCTTTTCCTCGCAGGACTAAAATCGAATCTTATAAATCACTTTACCAGAAAATTATAAGTTCATGTTTAAATGTGTAGTTTTTAACAGATGAATTCACTCGGTGTTTTTATTTTAAATAAATAATGTCTAGGTTTTTAAGTTGAGGACATAAAACTTATATATGGCTAGCAAATAAAATTATTTAAAGCAATTTCCTAAGAGAATGGAGAGCCCATTCATCTGAAACTGACTTGAAACAATTTTTTTATATTTATTCACAGCCATAAGACAGAACATTTGACCTTAGTTTAACCATATGCTCATCAGCATGTGTATGAACTGTGTTTTCAGTTTAGAAATCTCTTCCTGATGCTACCTGTTTATGGAAGAGCTTCTTTTTTATCCTTTCCAATGGAAAATCACCAGTTTGCACCCTTTTTCAGTCCTGGTGAGTGGCATAGGGGCCTCCCCAAAGCAGATAAAGGACATTCCCCATTTTCTGGCTGGTCAGCTTGTACTGTCTTTTTCTGGATACGCCTGACCTTTCTCTGTGCCACAGCCCTCCTTCCTGATCCGGAGAGAGCTCTTGACTAGAAATTGCTCCTGTCACCACAGTGCAGCTAGAATGGTCTCCATGCCAACTCCTGCTCTGCAGCCTCTGTGAGGCCCTGGAATGTCACACAAAGGCAGTGGCTGTGACTCTCTCCACTGAGGAGCGCAGACAGCCAGATACCCAGCTGATTTCCTTTGCCCGAGGCCTCCTTCTTCTAGGCAGGTGTGAGTTCTGTCTGTCCCCAGAGCCTCAGTCCCTGCTTCCTTGGCCTTCTCCAGCAGATAAACGTTAACCTTGCCTTGGTCTGGGCCAGGGAAGTGTTCCTTTTCCCCCACTTCTGAATGATCTAGAAGGAAGAGGAAGCATCCTGTGATATTACAGGTCTGTTCTCTCCTGCCCCTCATTTTGTCCTCTGCTCTCCCTCCTGGCTATGGCTCACTGGCCCGGGCTAGTATCCTGGTTTCCTTGTAGCCACAACACTCTGCCTTGTCTCTTGCCCCGGTGCTGGGACTGTCTACCCTCTGGAATTGTTGCTAGTCCAGGGCTCTGGTACAATTTTGTCTGCTAACAGCACCTTGGCTGACTGTACCAAGACAGCCCCTATCTGCCCGACATTCAAGCCCTGACCTCAGCTTGGGGTCCCTATCACTGTGTTCTTCCCACTGAGGAACTTCTTTTATTTATCATGGACTCCCAGGGTATTTGTTAGAACTTCCCAAGGAATGTGACCTTGCCTTTTCCCAGCTGGGTGATTGGTGCCCGCCTTTGAAGACTGGACTTGGTAGGCAAGCTAGATAACCCCATGGCCTACTGCCCTGCGCAGAATGACAGAGATGGAGCCAGGGCAAACTGAGTTTCAGTATGGTGATCACACAGAAAAACTGCCTGGGAAGTGATAAGGTTCTGCCGTCTGGCTGTGGGAAAGATTAGGCTCCAGGCATACTGTTATGGGCCTCCTTACAGGTTTCTGCAGTAGCAACATTCTGGGACATTCCTGGACCAGAAAACAAGAGTGAAGGTGTGGCCTTCACACCAGAGTGAAGGTGTGGCCAACTGGCCAGTGTTGTCCACTTGCCACACTGGCCTAAATGTGCTTCCTTGTCCTGGGCTTGGCACTCACATGTGATACTTGGGATGTCCCAGTGCAGTGTAGCCCTTTCATATGTGCTCTTCCTTAGAACCACATCCCCTCTCTCTACTGTGGAAGAGACAGTGTTGTAGAGTTCTTGATAATAGCGGGGCACTCTCTGTTGTTAATGGTAACAAAGCTATGTGAGAATGCATCCTTTGGTAAACTGAGTCTAATGGTTGGGATGTGGGTTGACACCTCACTGCCCTCAGTGGTGATACAAGAAGGGAGGGAGGGAGGTCCCTGCCATCTTCACAAAGCCTCCTCTCTCGGTGTGAAGGTCTGGTTGGAAGTCAGGCCTGAATTCATAGGGAAAGAGCCTGGAACAGACCTTCCCAGAACATTTACCACTGTGATAGAGGAAAACATGCAGGACTAGCAGTTATTTCATGCACACAGACCTATGATCTTTTGACTTTAAAAGAATGCAAAAGTGATACATACCCAACAACAACTACACCTCTTTGTTTGACTAGAATCTTGGTGTGTAGTCAAGGCTTGCCTCGAACTCACTATGTAAACCCAGGCTGGCCTCAGACTTTCACTGATCCTCCTGCCTCAGCCTCACCAGTGCTAGGATTACAGATATGCACCACTACAGCTGGGTCAGAATTTGAATTGTGATATTTTCTCAGGCTAGTGCTATGTGGTCTGATGTCTCATGATCCTGGGCAGGAGCAACTGCCTGACATCCCCACAGTGGTGAGAGAAACAACACTCAGATGTGCTGTGCTGCTCAACTAAGAGGTTTGATAAGTTACGTGAAATCTGTGTATTTTTAATTTAAAATATGTTCAACTTATACTGGATTTATTGGGATGCAATCTCCTAGCTAAGCCAAGGAGTATCTGTCTTTGGCACCTGCCATGCTAAGCTCTGTGCTTGTACCCTCTTGTATGATCATATGACCCTCCCTCCCTCCACTGTGAGGTAGTGATGCTGAGCACATTTTATTCATGAAAAACCCTAAGCTTGAGGGGAAGTCAAAGAACTGGTCTGAGAGTTGAAGTGTTGGAGTCTGGGCCCTGCGCTGCTAACTGTGACCCAGGACAGCCCAGTGGGTAATATTACTAGATGGGAAAAGTTCCCTCCAACTCCAGTGTCTATGTCAGTAATGGCAAACTTATGGCATTCATGCTGCTGTGGGCTGTTATATCATTAAAAGCTCTAAATGCTTCACTATCACTAGTCTATGACATGCCACTGTATATGAGCTTAGCCATTTCTAAGCACATAATACATGACACATGACATATTTTATAGTTGGCTGTCCTAAAGCTCCACCATTCTAAGCAATGTAGGAATTCCCATAGGAACTTAGTTTCAACTCTAGTCCCATTAAAGGAAAGATGATACTGGACTTAGTGCATGACTTGCTTAGACTGAGCTGCGTGCAGTAGGGCTGTAGGAGGGAGATCAACTAACACCAAAACCTTTGTGAAAACAGCACTGTATTATAAACAAAATCCTCTAACCACGTGTGTGGTCAAGGGGAGGTTTAAAGAAAAGGAGTAGACACAGCCCTTGAGAGCCTTAAGAACTTGGGGAGAGTGTTCCAGGCAGCTGGGGCGAGAGCACTGCCCCAGCACCCATCTCCTAGCACTGAGCAGATGTTTTCCCTGTGGTATCTGTGAAAGATGTGGATAAAGTCTTGTGGGAGAATGCCCCTGGGCATTGTGGTTCAGAACTAAATCAAGTTGAAGTGGCAAGATTGAGAACAGTGGACATGCAGTATTTTCATGTGAAGGATTCCACTTTGCCCACATTTGGGCAGAGCAATGATGAGTGGATTTTTTTACAACATGATGGACCTGGCTGGGGTGAGTCTGGCTGGAGAAAGAAGCTAGCAGCCACAGAACCAGAACAAGTAGCTCACGGGACTGGAGCAGGGAACAAGAATGAAAACATTACTTGGGGTTCTCAGGGGACTCCAAGACCAGTCACAGACTGGAGCTTGATGTAAACTCACACAGCCCCTGTAGTTATGAGATCTCTGTACTGTACTTCATTACCTGCATGAAAATATCTGCAGTTCCTTCCATAAAGAGGCATCAGTTCTTTTTGATTCATATAAGTTAAATTCTTTATTGGTACATTTTATATATAGCTCACAATCACACTCAACATTGGGGAATTTGTACCAGTATATGACATGAATTCTCATTTTTACCCATATCCCTACCCACCCTACAACCCCCACCCCCTATATACATGTGCTTTCTTTTTCTTTTTAAATAATATTTATTATTTTCCCTCATTACTTTCCCCTACCACATTCCCTTTGAATAATTTCCTATTTCACAAAATCTATCATACATTCTAGAACTCATTTACAGGTTCTCATACCAGAGAAAAGATATGGTATTTACATATCTGTGACCTATTTATTTCACTTATTAGTGTGTCCTCAAAGTGTGTCCATTTACTCATAAATAACTCAAACTTGTTGTTCTTTATGGCAGAGTAATACTCCATTTTATTTAAAAAACCACATCTTCTTGTCAGGCGTGCTGGCTTACTCCTGTAATCCCAGCACTCGGGAGGCAGAGGCAGAAGGTTGCTGAGTTCAAAGCTTGCCTAGGCTACACAGTGAGCTCAGGGCCAGCCCAAACTACAAAGCGAGACCCTGTCTCAAAAAAAAAAAAAAAACACATCTTCTTTATCCACTCTCCATTTGATGGGTATCTGGGTTGTTTCCAAGATTGGGCTATCACAAACTAAGCTGCTGTGAACATAGGTACACCTATGTTTTTATGATATGATTCTTTTAATTCTTTCGAGTATATTCCAAGCAGGGAAATAGCAGAGTCAAATGGAAAAGGTGTCAGTTCTTAACCAGTCCTAGGTATTAGAATTTTAGGACAGAGTGGAGTAGTGAAGCGACATGAGCTTTGAAAGTCAATGGGCTTTGAGTTGGGTATGATGATATATATCTATAGTTCTAGCTAAGCCTGACGTAGAAGGATCACTTGAGCTTAGGAGCTCAAGAAGGGCATGAGCAATATGGCAAGACTTTGCCCGAGAAAAGAAAAAAAAATAATTGACTTGAGTTTTCTTGAGTTCAAAAAGAGAGTAGTCAGGATGTTTTCAAGAAAGGATGCACAATCCCAAAGGGAATTGGAAGTTTAACCAGACTCTTTAACAAGAGTGTTTAAGGGTAGTGGCACTATTAGCTCAGCACCAGCAGCAACAGAAGACTGTTTTATTGGGACATGGTGAAAACATAGAGGCAGGAGAGAAGATTCTCAACTAGAGCTGGACTGCAGAAGAAACATAGCCACTTTCCAGCTGCTCCCTGTGAGGGAGGCATGGTTATGGGTGCAAAAGGACTAAAGAGCCTGAAATATGCAGTTCATTAGCATCAGCCCCCAGAGCAAATAGAGAAGACTAGACAATAGATCTGCAAGATCAAATAGGAAGCACTGGAAAAAAAATTACTGAGTGCCAAGTATGTATTCATTTGGAAGACCAAATATTCAACCTCAACATATGAAGGATGGTTGAACTGAAGGAAATTAAGAAGCATACATAGAAAACTCTGGGCCTTCTATTAGCCTAAAAGCAGAAAAATCACAGATGAAAACTATCTTGCTGTCTTTCACTAAGGAGAGGAAAATTCATCACTGAAGATCACTCTAGAACCTTATTGGCCTGTGGACGCTCCTTACAGAATCTACATGCACAAAGTTTATTTACTAATCTCTGTCTGACCCTATTTTGATGGGTCCCTCTAAAGTTTCACCTACCTCTGTAAAAGCTCAATATTCTTGGTTTGAGATCCTATATAAACTAGAACTCTGGGGAATCTTTTTGAGAATTATTCATTCTCTGGGTATCCAAATATATGTGAAACACACAAGTTAATAAACTTGTTGGGTTTTCTCCATTCGATTTATTTTTTTGTTATGGAATCTTCATGATTATTCTTACCCTCCAGTTCCAAATTCTACACTAGGCCTGCAGATACCGACAAATTGCTGAATGTGGTCACTCTGAGATGACAGTCCTCACAGTATAATTGGGCAGATAATGGTCATAAAAGGAGAGGGGGAATAACTTTATGATTGCAAGATGTAACTGGTAATGTAAAAGAAAGTCTGAGAAGTAATGAGTGTTACATGGTAGGTCCAGACCATGGTGTCAGCAAAAGCTGCATAGAGACACTGTTTAAGAAGAGATGGGAAGGATTCGTAGAGGTCATTTTAAGTGACATGATAGGAGGGAGGGGTTGATGTAGAAGACTGTCCCATGCAAAGCTGCTGAGAGTGGCAGAATGATAATAGGGAATACAGGGCATCAAGAGAGGCTGAGGGGGCAGGTGAGGATTGAAGCATAGTTTGACCTTGTGGGTCATTAAGGAGCTGGCCTGAAGTGTAACCCATAAGCCCAGGAAGCCAGCAAGTGAGACACTGGGTTATGTATATTTTTTAAAACTCAGCTTGCTATAGAGTGAAGGTATAATTAGAGAGGTCAAGAGTAGATGTTGGGAGGCCAATCCAGAGATGGTGGCTGTGGCTTAAGTGAGAGATGACAGTATCTCTGACCAAAGCCATGCAGCCATCATCCTCTCACTCACTTGTTCATCCAGGTAGGTCTTTGGGTGTGTTCCAGGCACTATTCTAGCCTTGTTAAGGGAGCAGTGCCCAAGACAGACCAGGCTTCTGTTCTCAAGAAGTTTGCATCTAATGAGACAACTAAGGCAATGGCTGGAGAAAACAAGTAGATGGACTGAAGACAGTGCAGAGGTCTGGCCACTGGAAGATGCAGATGGGGTTAGGAGAAAGGGAGGATAGAGTATAATACCCATGAGTCTGGCTCATACTATTAGGATAATAGTGTTGTGCACTGAGTTGATTATGACTGAGTCAGACTTGGGGAAAGACTATGAATTTTGTTTTAGACATTGTCTTGTCCTGTTTTCTACTGCTATTTAAGACAGGGTATCTTCTCAACAATAAAAGTTTACTTGAGTCATAGTTCTGAAGAACAAGCTCAAAAGCATGGCACTGGCACCTGGCAAATGTCAACAAGGCGAAAGGCAGAGAGCTAGAGAGGGCAAACTCACCTGTATTGTAACAGACCACCCTCAAATAACTACCTCAGTCCAAGGAAACAACATTTGTCCACTGTGACCTAATACTCTTGTCCTTTGTGCCTGCCTCCTAACATTGCTGCATTGGGGGTTAAATTTCCAGCACATGAATTTTGAGGTGCACATTTGACATGCTGAATCTGAGGTGGATCTACCTTGTAGAATAGCTGTGGCATTTAAGTGGTAGTGTCTCAAAGTCCAGTGACCAGAATCAGGTATTAATTGCTCGTGCTGTGAAAATCTCTGTATAAAAATATCTCCCAGTGAACTAATAAATAGACATGTCTGAAATGGATGTAACAAGTGACTTGTGTTCTGCTTGAGTAGACTAAAGTAACATTCCATTAAACAGCATCTAGGATGCTGGAGAAGAACTTGACCCCAACAAGGAAAATGAGTCATGACCCAGCTCAGGCAGGGTTCTGACACAGAGCTGAATTGGGAAGAATCTCTCAAGTATCCAAATGTCCTAGGATGTTCCCAGCACTAGCTCAGAGGAAGAAATCTCAGATTTGGCCCTGCTTTCAGGTACTTCTTGAAGTGAGTTTCAGGAGGACCAATGTTCATGTTCAGTGCCATGTAGCCCAGGACTGTGAGCTGCATTGACTCCTCAGTGATTTCTTAGGTCTTCTCTAACATCAAGGATTTCACAGGAGAATGAGGGGCCCCAGAAAAACATGTAGGACACACAGAGCAAGCCAACCAGCTACTCTAAGACAAAATGTACTTAAGAAACAAAACAGAACGACACAGAAAGGAAAAGGAGGCTCAGAGAAGGGCAAGTTCAGCACAAGAGCTATTACCTAGAGGCTGGGAAAAGTAGATTGCTGATTTCCCTTACTGGGTAGACTCTTAGGTTCCTTTTTTTTTCTTTGACCATATATGGAGGCAACTGTTGGCTATGAGTTTACCATCCAAACACCTTGTTATTATAGGACTGGCCTGTAGAATGTATAAGCCTGGTCAATCATATCCTAAAGACTACTGAGGGGGAGAGTCAGTCTGGGACCAAGGGACCTTGGCCAGTATGTCTGAGTTTTATGCAGTATCAAACTCTTCAACTTCTCTAATGTTCATTTCAGTATTTATTGTTGCATGATGTTGCATGATGTTGCAATTGTTGCATGATGTTGCATGATGTTGCAATTGTTGCATGATGTTGCACCCAAAATGGTGCTAGACTATGGGGTTACCACAACATGAATCCACAGGTGATTCCTTTAGAAGGGTGGAACAAGAAGGGAGAGAGAATGAAAGTGAATAACAGGAGGAAGCCAGTATTCTACCCAGTGTCTTCATTGGTCTGTTGATTCAACCTCAAAAAGGGAAGAAGCAGATACCCCCAGAGCTATAATACCTCCACAATATTAGAGCTGATGTCAGTTTTAACTCAATTCACGAATAGTATCAGAGATGTTTGCTTCTGGATATTTCTAGCATCTGGAGTGTGGTCGCTGTCCAGAGATCCATAGTTGAGATTTAGTTCTGAAAATATTTTCTGTCTTTATCACAGGAAGGCTGACAACAAGGAGAGATTGGAATTCTTTTTCGCTCATTCCTGAATAAGATTTGACTTCAGAATTGGACAGAAGAAAAAAATCTCATCCAAAGTTGTCTGAAAAATGCCAACTCACTCCACAGGGAGATTTATAATTTGGTCCACTACTGACTTTTTGCCTAGAAGCCAGCAAAATAAGTACTTTGTTGCTAAGGGGATTAATTAGTTAATATTTATAAAGAGCTTTAAAGATGAAAAAATACTCTATAAATGTAAAGTATTATTACTATCACCAGCAGGTCTACTGCTTTTATATTATGTAAGAAGACTTGTTCTTTAGCCTATGGATTCTCACAGTGAACATGGAAGGAGAAAAGAACAGCAAGAGTTCACAGAAGAATGAAACCCACTGGTTTTTGTTTATTTTAAAGGAATAACTGAAGACAGCTTTCTTAGCATCTCATAAAGAAAAAATACATGGTTAACAATTTTTTTTTATTTTACATGTTCACATCACATTCCCTTGCCTCCCGATCAGACCTGCTTTCTTTGAGCTGGTAGGTAGAAGAGATTTTTCTGAAAGTTGAGCCTTGCAGAAGGAAAGGTGGCCAGACTGAGAGCCAGACTGCTGACAGTCAGACTACACAGAGAGGACAGAGAAAACTGTCCGGATTCATGGAGACAAAAGTCTGTAGGTGTGCCATGAAGTCACCGGGGGGGAGGTACCCCTCATGGGGATGATTTTCTTTGATGTCATACAACATAGCCATGGGGTTTGGTGACAATAGCGAAGGGTGACCAAGATCACTTCCATGTGATGTGAGTCATTGTTTAACTAAGGTAATACCCAGGACAGGTCACATAGAGGGAGTAATCTTTGTGGGAAACCTGGTGATATCAAATGTCAGTTTAAACACAGACCATGGTGTCAAGAGGGTTGGGGCCCTAAGACGGTGCTCATGGGAAGTGGCAGATCAGCCGGATACTGGTTGTAGGTGGCTGCTGCTTGTTGGAGATTTCCCTGCCCTTAGCCAGGTACTACTTTATCAGACATGCATTATGTGCTTCACTGGGTGTCAATCTCCAGTCTGCATCCCTTGAGAGACTGGGTAGGGAGCAAAGATGCTGGCATGTTCCTAAATAAGATTAGGAACCAGCTAGGGGTGGTACTTCATGGCTGCATTTCTAACCACTAGTAGGCTGAGGCAGGAGAATCACAAAGTTTAAAGCCAGCAACATTATTTAGTTCTCTCTCAAAATTTTTGAAAAGGCCAACAATGTAGCTCAGTGCTATCCCAGTTTAGTCCTCAGTACCACACACACACAAATACACACATGCGGCCACACAAGCACATGTATGCATGCATGCACGTGTGCACACACACACACACACACACACACAAAAGGAAGTGAGTCAAGGCTGACAGAAGTAGAGACGTTACAGAGTACAGGTTCAGTTCTAGTAGGAAACTAGCCTCTTTCAAGTTTCCAAATGAGATACCAACTAATCATAGGCCAGTATACAAAACCACTAACCAGCTATCAAAAGTCCATTTTTATAGACAGAATCAATTTTTTTGAATTGATTTCCTTCTACTGAGCAGTATGAGATGGTCTATGACCAAGAGTCAGTGATCATTTTTCAGTGTTTGGGGAATTCTACTGCAATTCTCATGAATCCTCATCTTCTAGGCTTTACATAGGTCTAATGAAATGTGCTATTTTGGGAAACATGATGAAACCTCAGGCATGTTCCCAAATAAAACCACTTTTCAAAATGTATTTCAGTATTTTGACCTCCACAGAGCAATCACAATGCTGGTGTCTGCTGCAGATGGTAGAGTTTACTGCCTTTCTTTTGAAGACAATTGAAACAAGAATTGGGGGTTTAGGGGCCTTGGTATTGAAGTGGCTCTCGGAAATGCTTCTTCCCCATTATTGTCCAATGTTCGCACATTATCCTAAGAGCGTGAAGGACCCCGTGGGAGATAACCTTCAATTCCTTTTGTCTTTACACATTTAACCATTACAAGCCACCTGACATATGGTATCTGGGTAGTTTTAACCTCTGCCTAATTTTGAATCAGGAATGACAAGAGTCCAAGCGGAAGGGATGGAAGGACTCCAGGGGCAAACATCTTCCCAGAGAAAGGTGAAGGCAGAAGCGGTGGCCAACAGTCTCTCCTCCCCAGTTAATGGACCTGCTATGTCCTACATCACACGATGATGGTCCTAGGGTGCTGGGAAGGCTGAAAATGGGAGGAAATCATTGAACAGATGTATTTTTTTTCCTGGTGTCAGGCTTGCTTGGAATGAAGGCCCATGTAGGAGATAAGATAGAATCATCTACATCCTGTGTTATCATTTGAATATTTCTTCTCCAAAACTCACATTCACGTTTAATTCCTAGTGCAACAGTGTTAGGAGGTGGAGTCTGATGGTAGCTGCTTAGGACAGGGGATTCCACCCTCATGAGTGGATTGGTCTGCTTTACTAAGGAGTCTGTGGTAGTGAGTCCAGTCCCCTTCACCTTTCTACAATGTATGGAATGGTGTTCTTTAAGGGCTGGGGCATTCAAAGCACCAAAGACCAGATTCTTAACACAAAGCAAACTTACCAGCACTGTGATCTTGGACTTCCTTGCCTCTAAAAACTGTGAGAAATAAACTTATTTTGTATAAACTACCCGGTCTCAGATTTCTGCCGTGGCATTCCGCAATGAGCTAAGACTCTAATTCCCTAATTCTTATGGCATTTAGTTGATAATTAAATAGCAGTGAAATGGCCAACAATCTAGCAAAAGTGGAAGGGTCTTTGTGTTTTTCCTAAGATAACCTAAGTCTCAAAAGGGCTATGTCTACAGAAAAAGCAGCCTGACAATCTATACCAGTCTTCTGTGAGCTCTGCACCTCTCTTTTGTTGGCATGTGTTCATTTCAGGAAGACTGGTAAAGAAAGCTGCCATGAGTAGAAAGGCATCTTGTGTTGTGTGTGTGTGTCTCTCTGTGGATGCACGTGTGCAGGTTGTGTGTGAATATATGTCTAGTGTGTGTTTGTGCATATGCACGTGTCCACGTGTGTCTGTGCACATGCACACCAAGAATGGCAGTAGCACAGAACACTGATGTCACCGTCTGCTGGTCACCACCCTACCCTAACAAGGCAGAGGAATGGGCTGCACTTACCACAGTAAACCTGTTATTGCCTTTCCACTGCTTTTTAGTTTTGCTCTCTTTCGGTGCTATTCTTAATTTTTGGTGTTGCTCCCAACCGAGGTTAAAAGTTGCTGGAGGACCAAGACTGTCTCGTTTTGTGTAATTATGAGCCTGCTCTAAGGCAGCTCCTCCAACTGATTTTGTTCAGACTCTCCCTGACACTCGGTGGCCACATCACCGTGGATTAACTTTGGCTCCTGGAAGAGTCTTTCCCTGTCACTGGGTCTCCAAGAAGGCCCAGATCCCAGTGACCAGCTGTCAGCCCAAGAATGGGCTTGGTGATGCCCAGTGAGTAGGACCTGCTAAGTTCTCCCCATTCTGTGCTGTGAGGTAAGACCTCCTTGGCCAGGCTTGGATGATGCGATGACAAAATGAGTACATTAAATCTTGATTATTCTCCCTGGCCCCCAGATCCATTGCCCCCTTTTACAGCCTGCTCTGTGCCCCAAGAGCTAACTCTAAGGCCTGTAACCTGGTCTCGCCTGTCCTCTCCTGGTTGGGATCAGCCACAGAAAACTTGAAGCGGAAAAAGAGTCCTCAGTGTCTGCCCTGCTCCTCACTCCATCCCTGCCAAATGCAATTATGGTCTGATTTCCTTGCTGGCTACAGCTTCTGACAGTGGGGCTTCTTGACAGCATCTTCTTCCAATGGTTTCTTCCAGGCTCAGTGCTTATTGGCTCTGATGTTGTTACTTGTTCCATTGCTCCTTTAGGCTGGGCTAGTAGTGGCTTCTCCTGTCTCTATCACTGAGTGCCTAAGCATTCTTCATTGATTCCCTGAGGCTTGCCCCCTCCACAGTTATTACCCTCCTTAAACTCCCCTCAGATGAATGCTTCGTGTGTGCCACCTATCCCCCGAGAGAGTCATAGGTTTGAGTTCCTGATGGATGGGGCTCTGCTAGCCTCACTCATGTGTCCCTCATGCTTGGCACACGTAGACAGTGAAGAGATGTGTGCTGAACAAACCTGAACAAGTGAATAGTGTCCTGAATAGATGGCTTGGTAACTACAATGGTGAGTGGGTCAGTGATACCTTACTGCTCCATAAAACAAAAATCTCAAGCAGGAGGATTGTAGATTCAAGGTCAGCCTGGGGCTGACCCAACCTCAAATAAAAAATGTAAAACAAGGATAAGGGCATAGCTCAGTGATAAAGTGCTTGCCTAACATGGTTTCAGTCTCTAGCACTGCAAAAACAAAACAAAACAAAAAAATATCTAAAATCCCCAGAATCGCAACCCTCTCCTTCCCACCCTTCTTTCCAAAAAGAAGGGCCCTCAGCAGAAAAGAGAGTGAAATAATTGACTGAAATACTTGACACCTATAGCATGTCACATGACAGTGAAGCTACCTACCTGGGACTGGAGCCCCCATCCAAGCCTTGGACACAGCAGTACAGCTGCCGGACACTTCCTCCAGCTTCCTGGAGAACAGCGTCTCTCTGGTGATTCCATGCTAGGGCTCTCCAGAATACAATCCATGAGATGAACAGCAGCTGGAGAGCATATTCTGTCCTTTCATAGCTGGTCTACGAAAGGAGAAGTCATAGTAGCTCACTAGCCCTGAGTGTCCACCATACCTTTATCTTAGAATAGGTACACTTGCAAGTACATGGCCCCTTCAGGTACTATCATGGTCTAGAAGTAAAATGTTCCCCAGAAGCCTCATATTTCAGAGGTGGGGATTTTGAAATATGATTGGATCATGGATGTGTTGCACTGTACTCATCAGTTGACTGGTCCATTGATGAGCTCATAGACAATGTGCTCTTAAATGGTGGGACCTTGTTGGAAGAGGTGGGTCACTGAGGTGTAGCCCAGGAAGGGTGTAGTCTTAACCCTTGCTCCTGCTTTCTCCTTCTCTGCCCCCTGGCCACCATGAGCTGAGCAGCTTTCCTCTCCCATGAGCTTCAATCGCAAGAGCCAGCTGACTGTGTGTGGACTGAATTCTCTGAAACTCTGAGCTAAAATGATCCTCTCCTCCTTAAAATTGCAGATGTTGGGTATTTTGCCAAGTGATGGAAAGGAGCTAATATAGGTAATTTTTTGAATGACTAATTTTAAAAGGTTTTTATGTGTCAAACCACCTATTAAACACATTCTATCACTAGGGGATTCTAGGATAGGAAGAAATAGGAGGAACAAATTGGCCATCACCCCAGGGAAGTTTCCAGGTTGTCCCTCTTCATTAAAGAAGGTAGCTTGGGGATAACGTGGGTCTGTGTGGCCATCAGTTCCTCCAGTGCCCTCTGGTCACCCTCACAGGGAATACACTGCTCCCTCATCCTACCACATGCTATTGAGTTCATTTCACTGGAGAATGGTGCATTATATATTAAACAACACAATGAATAACAAAGATAGTGAATGATGATTGCAGTGGACTAGATTGTGTCAAGATGATCCATTTCATCTGGATGCTTTAAAAGCTCTTTCCTGATTGGAGTCACCCCAATGTCTCAGGACACAGTGCAGTGTGTTCAGCCTTTTCACCTACTCACTTACTCTTCAGGAATTCTTTCCTTGTGGCCTCTGTACCCTCTGTGATGATCTTTCCCTTAGAAAAATCTTATCTGTACTAAGAAAGACAGTTGGAAACCAATCCTGTTATAGATATGGTCAAGAGAGATGATTTGTATTACTCTCTAAAAAACACATATCAAAGGCCTTTCTTTGTTACAGTATCTATCTAGTTCTTAAACTATTTATTAGTCAATTGATCAACTTGTCAGACACTATTCTAAATCAGTGTTGTGTTACTGTGGTAAATACCTGAAATAAACCAGTTTTTAAAAAATAAAGGTTATTTTATCTTAGTTTAGAGCCTTTAGTCCATGGTCAACAGACCTGTTGCTTAAGGGCTAACAGCAAAATAGCACATCACAGAAGGGAGCACAAGGTAGAGGAAGCTGTCAGCTCACAGCAACTGAGAAGCAAAGAGAAAGATGGAGGGAGGCCAGTTCCAACATTCCCTTCAAGGGCATGCCCCTGCTGACTGGAAGACTTCCAGCTACGCTCCACCTCTTCAAGGTTCCACAACCTCCCCAATGTGCCACAGGTTGGGCACCATCTGAACCATAACACTCAATGTGTTTCAACTCAGTCCTCAATAGTCATGACGTAGGTACTGTTGCCTTCTGCATTTCCAGACTAAGATTAAGACTCCCTTAAGCTCCAAGAAGCTAAGTGATTTACCCGCGGTCACACAGCTCAGAAGTTTGAGAGATGATGTTCATACTTATGAATTCAGACTTCATAGCTAAGAAGTCACTTCTCATTGCATTCCCCTCAATTTTGCAAATAGATCTTTTAATTGATGTGGTTTTAGAAGAAAGCAGAGAATACCTGGCTAGCATTCATTGAACCATGAACTCCCATACAGCATTTCTTTAGTATAATTCCTTAAAAATGTAAGCAAGCTTTTAACATAAGACAAAAAGATAAATTGGCTCATTAACTTATGTCATATACTGTTACAAATTCAACAATGTTCAGTGTGATTGTGAGCTGTATTTAAAATGTACCAGTAAAGAATTCAATTTTAAAAAAAGTAGAGAAAAGTCTGTCTGTGCCTTCTTCATGAGAGAAGTGTTCAAACCCCAATGTGACTCATTCCTAAAGGACCTAAGGGTGCTTTTGACTAACATCTATAGACTCTTTGCTTTAGGTCCCAACATCCACACCCAGCACCCACATAAGAATGATGCTCATATCAGTAGACCACCACTTAGTGCAAAGCTCTAGTGGTGTTTGTGTCTGGTACACAGACATAGTAGTGAAAATACTCCTCAAAGACCACTAAGTGTGTGGTTCTTGAAAATCTTCAGCCATCAATGGATAGTCTTTGAATAACTGGATAGATGGATAAAGCTGACTAAGTTGGGAGAGGTGGCTAGGTGGTCTTGCCTTCCAAGGAATGAATTGTACAATTTCTTTCTCTTCTTTGGTGTGAGGTGACAGGATAATTGGAGAACCTGAGCTTGGGGGTTAGAGTGAAGAGTAAGAGCCAAAATTTGTGCTGAAGCCTCCTAGTATATCAAATACCTTCCACTCTACTTCTACCCTAAAAGCATGTTATAATAAAAAAGATACTGAAGTTCTGAGAAAGTGAAGAAAGAAAGTGAAGATTTCAAGGCCTAAGAGTGTGTGGTTTGCAAAGCTCTCAGAGCAGAGCCTAGCAGGTAAGTTTCTGATTAAAGGAAAGATGAGGGTAAGTGGCAAAGGGGTGAAGGGAAATTGATTTGTCTTTTGAAAAAATTCATCTTTACTTAAAAATCCACCCATGAGCCTTATATGTGCTTGTGACAGCAACACGAAGCTGACTATGACAAATATATTTTTTTTCTTTTGGTTTGTTGCATTTACATCTCTCCAATTTTTTTAAACCTAGAAATAGTATGAGTTCATATTATGACTGTATAATGAAATGTATTTACAGTAAAACCACCAACTGTGTGCACATAAAGTCACCTCAGCTACATTTCTGGCCCCGAGGTATCACATATGCATGAAAAATAGTGTTTATGTAGAAATTCATTTTCAAATTTACCTTCTCAAGGATAAATGTGTATCTAACATCCTCACATATGCTACACAGGTGTGGAAAATGAGAGGTGGACACAATTAGCATGGAAAGAGGGAAACTTGGGTTCCTCCTCTGGCTGTGTCTCAGCAAGTCATCTCTCTCAAACCCAGTTTGTCTTGGACAAAATTGTAGATAATGAGATTATCCCTCTGACAAATCATGACTTCTCTTGATTCTATGATTTCTTGATCATGTTCAATGTGTCCATGTTGCCAAGACAAAACAGGATCTTGGTATGAAAGATTTTAAAGGGTTCAGTTGTCTTACTCACTGGGCCTCCAAGTGAAATTTATACTTCATTTTAAATATCTTTACATGGATTTCAACAGATTCTAATACTTTTTTTAAGAGCATATGTAAGTTATACACAGTTTAAACAAATGAAGAAAAACACAAACACAAACAAATTGTTATGAGATTACATGGATAATACTCTCTGGGGCTCTGTTTGGGTCAATGTAATGATAAACTGTCTCCAATATTTATGGACATCCTGAAATCAAGACTCCTTTTCTTATAGTGCCTTTAGGGATAAAAATCCTCTATAGGCAATAAGACTTGTAAACAATTTCCTTGGCATATAGTGAAGTTGTATTTATCAAACTGACTTTAAAATGTCCCTAAGTGAAATAAATTGAGTTAGAATTAATCCATTTAGAAACTTTAGCTCATCTGAACCACAGACTCATTACGAAGTCAGAATGTGGCTGGATCAATTACTATTCTAAGACCCAACTGTCATACGGTCCTTGATACATTGAACCTCGGTTACTTTAGAAACATTCTCCCCTCTCTTCACTGTCTTCTGTAGTCCATAGCAACTGACAGGGATGGGTGCTCTTATCCATTCAGCTCCGGATTACTGAGGGTCAGGCTCTGGGCTTGGCATTTACTGAGAGTATTACACACAGTGAAAGATGAGTTTTATAGAACCTGCAGTTACTCAATCCCTCAGGTTATACTGATTGTGGGTTGTAATAATGTACTGTTTACAGAGTATTCTCTCCTCTCTTTGTTCCATCCAATTTGTCAGCCAGTTCTAGTATTCTAATCTCATTATACAGGAAGAGAGACCTGTAGAGTTTAAGATACTTGCCTTGAGTCAAGTTGTAAACTGCTTATTTAAATAGCAAATTCCAGGGAGAGATACTCCCACTTTACCCCTGGCCTTCTTTTCCCTGGCAGGTTTGGCTTGCCAGTTTGAATGACTCCAGGTCCTCAGACACACCTGCAACACTGTACTTGCTGTTCTGTCTTTCCTCCCAAGCCACGAGGCAGATGGCTGCGTTCTGCCCACCTCAGCCCCTTCCCCTTGCTCAGCCACTCCTTACACCTATTAGCTCTTCAAATAGAACCTCTTCGGAGGCGAGGAGCATGCCTGCTACTCTTCTGTATGCTCTGAGAATCTGCTAAAGCACAGCATATAGCAGATGTTTGATATTCATTGCATGGGTTAGTTCAGCACTTAAACTGGTGGTAGGTAAATTGAGAAAGTCATTTTGACTGCCTTTTACACCCACCCGAGTCCTCTCCCACCTAATCCTGCACCAACATAGTCACTAGAAATGGGCATAAGGAATTTTTTTCTCTTCAGTGCCAAACAACCCAATATCAGGGATCAGAGTGAGTTCTGAGGCAACATATTCAACTGACCACTTTAGCATGTCACTTGTGTCTATTGATTAAGGAAGAAGAGTATAAGACTGGGTAATGTAATAATAATACTAATAAAATGAAATCAGAGGAAATGAAATAGGTTGCAATCTGTATGAAAAATCAGTGAGACAAAAACCATGGCTCCTGAAAATGATGGAGGCATAGGCACATTAGAGACAGAAACCACTGTAAGAGACAGAGGACAAACTCCTGGGCCCTTAATCTTTTTACTTACTGAAAGCATGATTTACTTCTGGAGCAGTCAGGAACTTGAACCTACTTTTTCTAAAAATAAAACAAAAATAAGAAACATCAAAAGCCAGTGACTCTTTCCCTGATGCTACAAATGCCCAATGTGTTACTGGATTGGGGCCTTGAAAAAAAAATTCTTGGTGTCCTGAAAAAAAAAAATCAAGCAGAACACTCAGAAGAAACAGCATTATCAAAAATTATTGAAAATGAAAGTATGTTCCAACCAGTGATAGAAAGCCAATGAGGAGGTTTGGTATTAAGGGTGTAAAGCATTGACTCTGGGGCAGAATTGAAGAGTTAGCCTAAGATTTTGCTCTTGCCAATAAGCACCTTTATTCTGCCCCTTCTTTGGGTCATGGAATTTTTGACATTTTATGGTTTTTGGAGGAAGTGTCCTGATGCCCAAAACCCATGGGGTGTGTTTCAAAACAGCATAGCTAATGACATCGTAATAAGGGATGAGAGTCAGTTAAGTGTCACTAAAGATCACTGGGCACATGTCCTGAGACTACTGTGTAGGAGTTGGGTTTGTCACTTCCTCCTTTTGTATTTAGACTGAGACATCCTGGTCCTGAGTTAAAATTTAACTTAAGAAGATAGATTTAGCCCAGAAAATGGATACCAAAGCAGGCCCTTCATTCTCTCTCCAGCTGTTTCTAACTACCTTCTGTCTCAAATGGATACTAAAAGTAGAACAAAGCTTGATCTTCATTTTGTATTTCTCCTTTATGACTCTAAAACTTTGGGTCACATTTTTGCTCTGTGTATAGACATGTTAGTCATCTAGGAATGTCTGTCTAACAGTTGGCAATATAAAGTCAATTGGCATTAAATTTAGGTACCCTATTTCATCCTCCTTCCAGAGAGAGTTACAGGGACACTCAGCCACCACTGAGCACTCAGATGTCTTCAGTCATTCCCCAGGACCTCTGCTTCCCTTGGATTCTGGAGAGACTCCACAAAACTGACACTGCTCTAAGCAGAAACAGTCATCCCTCATCTCACAGAGATTGAATCACCCCTTCAAGCAATAAGAACTTCTCTTTGAGCTTTCTTGCAAAGCCTGAACCAAGATAACCAGGCCATGGTCAACCTCAGCATCTCTATAAAAGCTTGTCTCATTCCTTTGTTAATAGGCTAATCTGATCCTTTCCATCAGAGCTCTCCATCTTTTCCTCTAGCTAAAGTCCTTTCCAATTTTCTCTTAATTTCTAAATGCAGCCTAAGATTCTCACTGAAATTCTCCTGAAATGCTTTTCTCTATGATGTCAAGAATGTTCCCAGGCAAAGTTGAGGATTCCATATTCTCTTTAGGCAACATCCTTGCAGCCCATCTTATGGCCTATGTCTGAAATCCCTCTAAAGCCTCAAGCAGGCATTGGTGAAATTTTTTCAGAAATGGCTGAATTTGGAGTGTATGACTGATTTGTGGTGCAATGCCAGGCCCAAAACCAGTAGAGTTAAGGGTATATGCATTACTCGCCCTACCTAACTAGTCTGAATAAAATAAAAGCAGCAGAAAGACATTGTTAAATAAATTCCCTAGCTGCTTTTGTTATGCTCTAGGGCTGTGAACTGTTGCCCTTCTGCCATGTGCTACCCTGCCTTGAAGGCAGCTCATTTTGGCCTGAAGCCTCTGCAAACTAAATAAACCTTTCCTCTTTTAACTTGAGTTTTTGGGTATTTTGTCTCAGCAAGGAGAGAAAGGTAACTAAGACACCATCCAGTGACATATTCATACCTGAGCAGTGCACTACAGACCCTCAGAAATGTCTACATGGCTACAGGAAATTTCAGATGACCCTGAATTCATCCTAAACCTTACAGCATTAGCTTCCCCCTACCCTTGATCCTCCACTGTAACACTCAGCTTAGGCTTTAAGGCCTAGCTCCCAAGCGTTTTCTGTATGATGTTTTGTGAGTTGATCTTGTCCAGGCTTTGTGGTAACCTTACCTGTGGTTACCACAGACCAAATGCAGTAAACCCAGTTATGTCTGAATTTCACATAAATAATTTTTAGTATAGTCATCTCCTGCTGTCCACTAGGGATTGGTTCCAAGTACCTCAAAAGACAACCAAATCTTTAGATGCCCAAATCCCTTATACAAAATGGCATAGCATTTGCATATAGCCCATGCACCTAATCCTGTATATTTTAAATTATCTCTAGTTCCTAGTAAAATGTCAGTGCTGTGAATAGTTGTCATGCTATTTATTTAGGGAATAACATCAAGGAAAAAAATCTATGCATGCCCAATATAGAAACAACCACCATAGGCCTAACTACATTTTCTATCCATGGATGTTTAACTCCAAGGATAATTATGGGCAACCTTTTCTCTTGAGACCTAAAGCACTGATTAAGTCAGTGGATTCTAAAATGGAAAATCAGTCCTGGGGATTTAGCTCATTGGTTCTGGCAACTGCCTGACAATCGCAAGGCCCCAAGTTTGATCCCCAGTCACACATACAATACTGGGCTTGATGGCTCATGCCTGTAATCCCAGCACTCAGAGGCAGAGGCAGGAGGACTGCTGAGAGTTCAAGGATAGCCTGGGCTACATGGTGAATTCAGGGCAAGCCTAGACTACAAAGTGAGACCCTGTCTCAAAAAACTAAAAAATAAAATAGAAAATCAGGGCAAAGCTAAACCACAAAGAGGCACTGAGCTTCATAGTTCTGGACCTAGAATTCAGTTCTGGACCTAGAATCCTGTAGGATCTTGCTTTATTAAAACATCCCTGTAAAGTGAGGTCCTTGGCCACCCAATTTTATTGATATTTTATGTTCCTGTTAACTACATACTACATAACATGATGAGAAAATGACAAAATAGCAAGACCAGTGAGATATCCTGCCTTTTAAGAGCTAGCCTCTCGATAAATATTCCCCTCCTCTTAACCTTTTTGCTCCTATAATTTATTGCTCAATTTTAGAGAACATGAACTCAGCATATCAGACATCTAATAAGTTGGAAAATATAACATTTTCATATATCACATACTGTTTCATTAGGGTTTCACTCCTATTCTTCTTTTGGATTTCCATCACGATCTGCAGAGTAAAAACAAAAGTTTTGAGTGTGATTTCAAGCCTGTCTGCATTCTGACTCTTCTTGCTATGCTCTTCTGGCCTCGTTTCTTCCACACCTCCCCTAGGTCTGTAGATGCTACCAAGAAGCGCCTAAATGAACTTGCATATCACAGCCATATCTCCACCATTAGCCATTCTCTCAGTTGGAATCCTTTTCCCTTCTCCACCCACCAAAGCCTCCTTTGTCACCCCCATTGTTAGCTGTACGTTGAAGAACAACTATGTTTGGATGGGGATCAGGGGAGAATGTAGCTCCTTTAACCAGTGGAGCATAACTCTAATTTTGTTCCAAAGGTGCATAAACATGGATCTGTTAGACCAATATTTATTCTTTAAAATGTTTCTGTTGATGAGCTATTAATTTTAATTTATCAATTTTATTACATTAAACAATGAGTTCAACAGGAAAAAAATCGCAAAAATAAAGTATTAAATTTTTAATATTTGGGCCAGAGATTTAGCTCAGTGGTTCCACCACCTGCCTCACAAGTGCAAGGTCCCTGGTTCCATCCCATAACCACATACAATGATATAGTTTTGGGCGTGGTGACTCACGCCCACCAGCAATCAGTACCACACCCCACAGTGCTGGGTGTGGTGGCTCACACATGTAATCCCAGCACTCGGAAGGCAGGGGCAGGAGGATTGCTGAGTTTGAGGCTTGCCTGGGCTCCATAGTGAGCTCAGGGCTAGCCTGAACTACAGAGCGAGACCCTGTCTCAAATAAAAAAATTTAATATTTATTGTTTATAGAAAACCATTAACATATTCAATATGACTGGTTGTTTTGGTATATGAAGTCTAAAAAGGAACACCACAGATAAATTTTTATATGACCTGCAATGAAAATACTAATAGCACTGTATAAAAAAGTCTTTATTTCAATTATTACACCTAAGGCAGTCTGCACACATGACAACAACATGTTCCACACACACGTATCCTTTACATTAATAGCACATGTGTTTAACTCTCCTGGGCTTTTTTTAGGACATACTTGATATCTCACTGGTCTTGCTGTTTTGTCAGGAGTTTCTTATCATATTATGTAGTATGTAGTTAACAAAAGTATAAAATATCAATAAAATAAAGCATTAAATTTTTAATATGTATTGCGCATTTAGAATAGACATCAACATTTTCACATTAGCTATGTACTTACTTTTAAAACCTAAAAGATAAGCCTGGGGATGTAGCTCAGGGGCCCAGCACCTGCCTGGCAAGTACAAGGTTGTGAGTTTGATCCCTGGTACCACCAGAAAAACAAAAACAAAACTAAAAGATAACATCAGCAATAAACTCCTACATGAACTACAATGAAAATATCAATAGCACATATGTTTTGTTTTCCTGTCCTTTCTTATAAGGCACAGTTGACATTTTTTTTGTCATAATAGGTATTTGTGATGTTGCACCTGTCTGTACACCTGTCAGGTCACCAGTGTGCTCCACAATATTGTTTGCATAGTTCCCCGGGCAGAAACATTTTGGTTTTCCTCTGTAAATGACTTCTTATGAGTTCCATTCCCAATCCTCTTAGACAATTTCTCTGTGATATTTGCACTTGTTGTTTTCTTTGCAAACTATCAAATAATTTATGTCACACATGAGTGGGGTGAGTACAGTACAACCACTGGCCAGTGTTTCAAGTGACATCAGAGTTCCTGCATAACTCATCAATAACATCTATTCCACCTTTGGTTTTGTAGTAGAAAGTTTCCACAGGCTTCCAATTTTCTTTTTTTTTTAATTGATTTTATTGGTACATTTTGTATACATGTTATGATCACAATCAACATTGAGAATTTGTACCAGTATATAATACTACTACATTCTCATTTTCCCATTCACCTACCCCCTAAATCCCCCACCCCCTATATAAATAAGTTTTGTTTCATTCTTTCAGTCACCATTTTTTTTTTGTTCTTTACTCACCCTTTACCCCCTTTTCCCTTTGAATTACTATGTCATAATACCTATTGTACATTTTAGAACTCATTTACACTTTCAGTTCCCCATAACAGAGAAAAGATATGATTTTTACATACCTTTGTCCTGCTTATTTCATTTATGAGTATGTCCACAAGGAATGGCCATTTGAGTAAAAAGGATTCAAATTTGTCATTCTTTATGGCAGAGTAATACTCCATTTTATTTTTTTTTAAAAACCCACATCTTCTTTATCCAGTCTCCATTTGATGGGCATTTAGGTTGTTACCAGGATTTGGCTATCACAAACTGAGCTGCTATAAATATGGGTACACATATATCACTGTGATGTGAATCTTTTAATTCTTTCATGTATATACCTAGCAGCGGAATAACAGGGTCAAATGGGATTCTAGTTTTTTGAGGAATCTCCACACATCTCCACAGTGGTTGCACCAGTCTACATTCCCATTAATAATGAAGAAGGTTCCCTTCTCCCTGCACCTCACCAGTATTTGTTGTTGGTTGATTTTGTGATAGCAGCCATTCTTTGTGGAGTGAGATGTAATCTGTGTTGTTTTCGTCTGCATCTCTTGAATGATCAGTGATGTTGAACATTTCTTCTTGTGCTTCTTAGCTGCTTTTACTTCTTCATCTGAAAAGTGTCTGTTCATTTTAGATGCCCATTTTTTAATTGGATCTTTAAATTTAGGAGTAGCTGATTTTTTAAGCTCTTTATATACTCTAAATAATAGCCCTTTGTCTGAGAAACAGCTGGTAAAACTTTTTCACATATTGTCAGTTGTCTTTTCGCTCTCCTGGTAGTTTCTCTTGCCGTGCAAAAGCTTTTTTTAATAAGATGAGATGCCAGTTGTTGATTCCTTCTGTTAGTTTTCATGCTGCTGACGCTTTGTTCAAAAAGTCTTTTCCTAAGCCAGTGTCTCAAGAGTTCTAACTAACTTGTTTTACAGCAGGTTTAGTATTTCTGTTTTAATATTTAGGTCTGTAATCCACTTTGATTTTCATTTGGTGCATGGTGAAAAAGATAGGTCTAGCTTTAGTCTTTGGCAGGTTGAAGTTTTTCCAACACCATTTGTTAAAGAGGCTATCTTTCCTCCACGGAGGGTTTTGACTTCTTTGATGAAGGTGAGGTGACTTAGCATATCTGAGGTTGTTGGATTTTCTAGTCTGTTCCACTGATCCTCAGATCTTTTATTTTCAGCCTTCCAGTTTTCAAGGTATCCCTATCAATATTTCCATCAGAGTGCTATATTGACATCAGCTAAATACAAGGCCAATATAAATCTTTCTAAAATTTAAATTCAGTTCCTGCATACAGTCCCATGCTGGTCAACTTCTGCTCTGTTAGCAAATTTAACATCAGCTGGAGACTAGTAAACAATTGTCACTTGTCATATTCCAATTAGTTTGGAAAACTGAAGCAAAAAGTCTCTTCACAAAATTATTCAAATTTTTACTATATGAATAAGGACCTGATAGCTAAGTTCCAGGGTAAATATCTAAATTGAAAGCATAAGTCTTTGCATTTACAAGGACATAAATTTTATGTCATATTTGAACCTATCACTTTTCCATAAGTCTTTTACATTCTTTCAATTATCATGAGGAGTGCCTGCTAAGTATAGAAAGTCTATGGGTCCTTTTAGGTCAGCTAGGAAGATACCATAATAAATACATTTTTTAATATGACTATTGTTGCAACAGAAGGTTTTATTTGCATTTCAGCCTTTGTGCATTTCACAGCATCTTGTAGCCATTCATCTGTCACAATTTCCAACACTGAATGGCAGTGCTGGCATTCTGGCCCATATCTTTCACCCCTGCCAAGACCTTTACTGTACTTTCAGACCTAGTTCTAGCACTGGATCCTTCCATTTGTATGTGTGGCCATTTAGCAACATTTCTACTAGTCAGTATGTACTCATATTGCTGTTTTCTTCATCATTTGAATGAAGGAGATCTGCATTCCCTAAGTCTGTGTCAGTCAATTCTCATTTTATTTCACTGTCACAGGAACTTTGGCTCACATGGTCAAAGTCAAAGTCATCATCATCCTCATCATACACCCACACCACTGTTCCACTATGAAAACATGCATATTCCCATAATGGATAGTCTTCATCATCCATGCATGAGTAATCTGATGATTCACTTTGACCTCCCCCAAAACTTGCAAATCTGGTTTTCATGTGCCTTTATACTAAATTGGACTACTATTAGAGAAATCAAAAGAAATTTTTTTTCTGTTTTGAATTTTTCCCTTTATTGATTTTATTGGTACACTTTAGGTATACATTATAATCATATTCAGCATTGAGAATTTGTACCTGTAAAGAGCCAGGGATTCAGCTTAGGTGGCACTGCACCTACCCTGGAAGCCCAAGCCTAAGTTCAAAGCCCAGTACTACAAAGAGAGAGAGACAGAGAGACAGAGACAGAGAGACAGAGATACAGAGAGAGAAAATTTGTACCTGTACATGATTATCTTATTGTCTTTTATTCCCATTCTCCTGCCCTCACTACAACCCTCCAGCCCCTTATATACATAAGCATTGTTTCCATTTTTTGTTTTTGTGTTTTTACCATCAAATTTTCATTTTCCCTTCTTTATGGAGTATGGTAAGTCTATTGGTTCTCTGTGATTCTTGGGTAAATATACATAAATCCAGTTAGATGGAGCATAATATGGGTAAAACATCTCGTTTTTGCCACTTTCGCACACATGCACACACTTTACTGTTCACCATTCTAAATAGCTAAGCACAAAGACTGTTTCCTGTATTCTTCAGGTAAAAGTAGTGAGGTGCATAGCTGGCTGCTATTGCACTAAAGTAAAAATTTACAATAGAAAACTAAGGCATGGGTCTGCTGGACCCACTATCACTCTTGGCAGGTTATATTGCTTTTTACACACCTTCAGTTTAAGTTGTTCTTTTGTTTCAGATTAGACATTGGAGTGTAATAAAGAAGCCCAAGACTTCTGTCACTGTGATTCATTCTTCTAGTTATGATAAACTTTGTTCATTTTAATACTAATTATCCATGCAGAAGACATTCCCTGTCTACTACTCTTTACCATGTATCAAGAAGCATGATCTTCAGCAAAACATGTTCAGAAATGTGTCCACTTCTTCCTAATATGAATATGCATGTATTTTCCAATAAAATCTCCTTGTTTCTTTGTTTAGGGAGAGACTGCTTTGGGATTTATCCTGATAGTCTCCTTGCTTGCTTCAGGTAATAATAAAAAAAAAAAAACCTCTCCACATTTTTATCTTCTAGTATGGTTTATTGGCTGAATCCATTGTGTTCAGTTATACAATTGCCACCTCCTCTGGCAGGCTTTATCCATCCCCAAACCATCATAACTTACTCTCCTTCAAACTCCCTCCACACTTGGCTGCAATATCTACAACATTACCTACTTGATTTGGCCTTAGCTTCTAGGAACACTCCTATATCCCATTCAATGTCAGCTTTTTAAATGCAGGGTCAACGTCCCATCCTTTCTCTCCCAGAAACCTTCCAGGGCCTAGCAAATGGTGGCTGTGCAGTGAATGTTTATTGAATGAGTTGAATTTTCACTGAGTCAGCCTAGAATGCAAAACATAGTTCCCACTGGGATAGGTCACTGGGCATACATTCAGACTCCCAGGATGGGAAAGGATGCTGAGAGGTTATTTCATCTATCTCTGCCTATAGGCAAGCTCAGCAGTGCCTGACAAGAGGGATGAGCTTGCTTCTGTTTGCTAAGGAAGGAGAGCTGAGGTGAGTCCCTAGCACTCTTCAGCAGGAAATCCTCCTTATAATCCATATTCAATTGCGTGTATTGGTCATTATTGTTACAGCAGCACTTTATTGGCTGGTTTTTATTATTATGGGATTAACTGAGATTGCCGTACATGGCCCCAGAGGCTTTTTAAACAACTGTTTTAAAAATTGAAAGCACTGTTAGATAGTGGAGCTAATAAAATGTGCTTGGTGGATGCATCCTATTTAGCAAAGTTTCATATTTCCAGTCCCCAGGACTAGTTAAAAAAATTTTTTTTAAATTCCCATACTTCAGTATTCAAAGAAAAATAAGCTATGATTTTATACTGTACATTTATTTGGAATACTCTATCATTATAAAAAGGTGAAGAAAGAATATCTAACTCTCTTCTTTCCCATTTTCATTTACGTGGGTAATAGAACCAGATTTCTTGTAAAAATGGCTTTTCTTTAACAGTAATCTCAGTCAATAGATCTTCCACTGAAATGTCTGAGTGTTAATAGTGAGATTCATTTAGAGACTCTCTACATCATTAATTTAAATGATTGCCAAGTTTCAATATGATGAATACGTAATGTGGGGGCAGGGCACATTACACACTGAGAAAGGCAGAGGGTGGCCTGTTCTCCCAAGAAGGTAGAATAATATTCTTATCCTACTCCTTTCTTAAGAACTCCCACCCAGCGTCCTCCCCAAACCTTCTGAACTCTTCCCTGGCAACACATCTAGGGGATGCCACAGGGGCTGCTATCAGACAGAAGGCACCTAAACACTTAGAACCTTGGCCATGATCTTTTCTGATTGTTCATCATATTATTCAAGACAGATGCTGGCCACATACTAGACAGTATAAAGACAGCTGGCTTTGGCATCTGAAGTTCCAATGCTTGATCCAACCCCATAAATTTAATAGTTTTGTGATCCTGGGTAAATTATTCACCTCTTGCTCAGTTCCCTCATCTACAACAAGGATATAAAACAGTGACCTCATCAGTTTGCAGAGCTGCTGAAAAGAGCTCCTATATAAAAACTATCAGCAAAGGAGATGCCCCTGAACAATGCAGACCCTCCTTGCCTATCTGTCAGATGTCTATCACCCTGCAGACATAGGCATAAGATGCCAGGATGGTTTCTATCCTGTGTTGGAGTTGGTCAGACATGCAACAAGTTCTGATACATGTCCCTTCTTCTAAGAAAACTACAGAAGACAAAGGATCATCCTGCCTTTGTCCTTGACAATTCAGTTTTCTGAGGGAGGTCAGGGCAAAGTCCTGGCTACTGGGACTCTTTACATCTTCTTATACTCAGTTCCTGCCTTCCCACCTGGCCACTCCTTTCTGCTGCAGAAGCCAGCTCAGCAGGGAAGATGTGGTGGCCACAAGTCAATTGGCTCTCCTCTCAAAGATTCTCAGTTATCCTTAGATTGATAACGGTACAGTGCTTTTAGCAGCTGCCCCTCATCCAAAGTGAAAATCATACAGCACCCTTTTCCTGTTTCTGCCTAGGTCTTCTGTCAGACTGTGTTCACGAACTCTCCACTGTATTCCCTAACCCCCGTCCATTTCCCTAGAACATTCTAGAATACTCTGTACCTCAGGAGCTTCACATTTGGTATTTTTTATGCCAGGTGTTTACTTCATCCATCTTCTTAAAGTCCACACAGCTTGTTGTTTCTCCTCCTCTAGCATTTTATTCAAAGGGCTCCGTGTTGCTGATCTCCTTATTTCAGCTTGCAAAGTGCTACCTCTTTCCTCACTTATTTTTCCCCATCACATAGTTTGCCACCTCCCACTCTAAATTAATATTCTGAGTGTAAGATCTCCCCCCACTCGGTTTTCAATAGCCAAATTTCTCAAAGCAATATTTTCTTCAGTCCATATTAATACAGCAAAAAAAAAAAAGCATAATTCTGTCCCAAGAGCTCACTGTGACATCTTTAATAAAATGATGTGCAGGAAAATCTAGAGTTATTCTCCAAACAATATATAAGGTGTCAGAAGCCATTGGTACATGTTTTGAAAAGTGCGCCAAGTGACATTGAAGGACTGAGAACCTTTGCGCTTTTCCATAGCTTCAGCTTCAATATTCTTTGCTTAGTGACTAACAGTCCTCTCCAGGAAATTGTTCTATGATTTTTGCCATCAGCAATTGTTATTTCTTTATTTATTTGTCAGGACTCACCTTCAGTGGCATGGCATGCAAACTGGATACATACTACACAGAGTGATTATCACGAACTTTCACATTGGTGAGCGATCAGGACATATGATGAGTTCTTAGACATTCACTGTTAGACATCCTACAGGTCATAACTGTGTTTAGGTTATGTACTAGGAAACTGTGGATGTTTAAGGGACTGGCCTCACATTATCTTTTTCCAGTTTAACATAATGAAAAATAATCTCTCAGGTTGAGTTTTTACACAGAATGTTTAATATCTAACTTTCAGGGACAGATTCCTGACTTTGAGTTGAAAATGCCTGCCATGTCCAAACTTATTTTTCTTGTTGTCTGTCTGCTCTCCCTAAAATGAGGTTTGTGTGGGCAGGAATTTCAGTCTGTTTTGTTGCCTGTTGCCTCCAGTACATAATTGGAGCTCAGACATACTTGGTGAAGGAGGAAATCTGAAGGAGCTGCCAAAGAAAAGCCTGTGGACTCTGGTCCTGCACTACCGGGAGGAAAATCCTGGAAAAATCTAAGCAGCTCTGAGTGGCTTGGAGATTTCCAAGGACCACAGACTATCCCTAGTTAAAGTAGAGCTACCACTGCAGCATGAAAGTCCTAGAAGTCAATGAAAAACAGCGGGGGGACTAACACTGAGCAACGCTGTTGTTTTTATGTGCTTCCCTAAGTTCATGTGCTGGTAACTTCATTCCTAGTGCAATGACTCTATGAAGTAGGACCTTCAAGGAGTTCTAAGGTCATGACATCTCCGGCCTTGTGAATGAATTGATGTCATTTCGAGAGTAGGTTTGGTATGGAGAAAGTGAGTTCCTGGCAAAACAGTGATTTCAGTCCCTTCCAACATATATTCTCTTGATCTTCTGCCTTCTACCATGAGATGATGCAGTCAGAACAATAAAAAATAAATCTATTCTTTATAAATTACTCAGTCTCAAGAATTTATTATAGCAGCAGCACAACTCATTAAGATAAGCACTGGCTACAGTGTGTGAAGCATTGATAGGTATCTTATGGAGTACACTGCTCGTAAAATGGCTCCCCATGATCCCTTCCTCCTGACATGAAACCCTGAAGTAGAGGACTCCACTGTGCCACATGGGGATTCTTGAACCACAAAAACTGATATAATCCAAGTTGTTGAACTACTAAGTTTTGGAGTCATTTGTTATACAGCAATCGATCACTACTGTTTCACCAAGTCTTCACACCAACGCATTCTACAGGTGAAGACAGTAAAGTTCAAAGTCAAACACACAGAGATCAAGATTCAACCTTCAAACCGTCTGGAGCCAATGTTATCCTCTCTTATAAGCTTGTTCTTCCCCCGAACATCCCCTATGGAACTGAGAGAAAACTCCACCCAGGAGTCCATTTGCTGGATCCGTTTGAGCCTCCTTTTCACAGATGCCTGGTTGTCTGTGTTACTATGAAAAGCAACATAAAACTACATGTCTGTCTTCAGAGAGAATCTTTCAAGCAGTAGATCCAGCTACTTTCCCTTAAATAAGCTGCTAAACTTCAAGGGATAAAATTTATTCTTAGGCCTGGGAACATAATGCAGTGGTAGAGAGCTTGCTTAGTGTGAATAAGGCCCTACACTCCACACTCAGAAAAACATACACACAATTCTCAGTCTCTCTCCCTCCCTCCTCTCCTCTTTCTCTGTCTCTCTCTCTTTTTCTGTTTTGCTGTTTTTCTTTCTATTAGATTAAAAATTTTACCCAAGCTGGAAAAGAATAAATAAATATTAGAAGATGGTATGCTCTTGTGCTAATTTCTTTCATGCCATGCATAATCTCTTACTTTGTCAAAGGACCACTAGCAGGAATAAAAAAATTTAATAATCCATCTATCATTAATTATCAATACCTGAGTGGACCCAGTGAAGGAGAAATTAATGCCAGACATACAGACATCATGCCTGAGGCCTACTTTTAGTATGTTAAAATGGAAACAAGGCATCCTGATGCAGTGGGTGCTCTGCCTCTATGAGAGTTCCCTCCCTGCCCTCATTTGGCTGGGTGCATATGTTCTGTGACACCACTGATAAGCCCTTCTGCCTTTCCAGGGATCTGTCACATTACCATCCCTCCACAGGAAGGTGGGCCTAGTCAGCTCTGCTTTGCTCTTCGGGAATAACTTGGTGATTGGTGATGGACTGGTGGCTTCTATCTCCAAAGACTGCTTCCCTATTTGAGAACAGAACACTGAACTAAATTGCTTTTATTGTTTTTTAAGGAGAATCAACACCAGTAAAAGATATTAAGTAACTCAAACCTGGCTAATTAGTCAATATCAATACAGTATAAACTAAAAAGGTTACATCCACAATGGGAGAAGCATGAACCAAGAAAATATACACCCTCTACATTTGCTAAATGGACTGCCTTTCCTATACTATGTTCATTTCTGTATGTTCCTTCTTGTTGCAGAGATGATGAAGCCTCTCCCTTCCGGCCTACTCTCAGGGCCATGAATTTCCTCTGAAAAGTACAGATATGTTGAATGAGACCAACATTACCTAGCAGGTTTTAGCTATGGCCAAATAAATATGGTTGATCAACATCTGTCCAAAAAGGATGAGGTTATATAAGGTAGAATTTAGAGTACAGATAAATAAAAATTCAAATTAACTTCACAAGACTATCATGGTGTTTTACTCAAAAGCAAATGTTTGCACTATATTATAATTACACAGAAATGCAATTTATCAATTAGACAGGTATACTAACTAGCAGCTGATTGGCCAGCTATGAGTATTTATATTTTTCCTTCTATATTTATATTCAAACTCAGTAGTCCCCATTTTCTCTACTATAATTATACATTCTGAATTTTTTTAAAATTTTTTGAGATAGGGTCTCACTTTGTAGTTCAGGCTGGCCCTGAACACCCCATGTAGCCCAAGTTACCCTCAAACTCATAGAAATCCTCCTGCCTCTTCCTCCCAAGTGCTGGGATTACAGACATGAACCACCATACCCAGCACTGTGCTATGTGGTGCTCTGGGGATTGAACTTGGGACCTTGGGCTTGCCAGGCAGATGCCAGGACCACTGACCTAAATCCCCAACCCTACATTATGATAATTAAACAAGACAAAGATAATATTAACTCTCCTGATTTTGGTCCTGTGAAGCCACACTGTCTCTGTGACCTTGTCTGCTGAACATGGAAGGGCACATGTATGAGACTGTGGCTCAGAAGGAGATGTTCCCTTGGCAGGAATGGAGGACATGACTGGAGGCCTCAGGAATGACAGCAAAGAGAGGGCAATTTGGACTGACTAGGAGCCTTCAAGAAGAGACCAGAAGAAGGTCACATTGGGAATAGACTGCTTACCATCGAAAGGCTGACACTGAGCAGATGGGACAAGTGGGGGGATCGTCAAATGTGTAACTCAGCCAAAAGAAATGAGGCTAGAAGAACAGACCCCACTGCAAGGGTGACTCATGGCTTCAACCAGGTGATCAGCAGGCCCAGAATGGAGAATGAGCAAAGCAAGCCATGAGGCAGGCGGCACACAGGGTCAGTAGCAGCAGTAGGGGTCTCACACACGTGGGCTTTCTGCTGGTCAGATTTTCATCACTGAACATGTCTGACAGAAAACCAACTTAAACAAGTAAAGGTTCAGTTTGCATAATGTCATAAGAGGTCTCAATCCACAATCACTTGGAGAGTGATAGAGCAGAACACCATGGCAGAGAGCATGTGAGGGAATGAAGCAGCTCACCTGTGCCAGACAGGAGGCAGAAAAGGGCACAAGAATGAGACTAAAGAAAATACATACCTTTCCAGGGCATGTCCCCCTGAGAGCTCACCCCCTCAACGAGGTCCTATCTTCTAAATTTTCATCACTTCCCAACAGTGTCATTGAATTACAAATCTATCATTCAATCAATACACTGATGAGGTAAGACCCCTCACGATTCAATGACTTCCAAAAGCTCTAGCCCTAAACACTGTTGCCTCGGGGATCAAGCCTTCAACACACACACTTGGGATATTCCAGACCAAAACCATCAGGAGCTGGGTGTGGTGTCCCATGGCTGCAATCCCAGCACTCTGGGGACCTGAGGTAGAAAGTTTGCGATTGCAAACCCAGCTTGTGCAAGCTGGAGACTTAGTGAGATATTCTCAAAAGCAAAGAGTAGGGATATAGTTCAGTGTGAAGGCCCTAGGTTCACTCCCTAGTAACACACACATGCGCGCGTGCACACACACACACACACACACACCATCAAAGGATCCAGAAACCATCAGAGATAGTATACATAGTGATTCTAAACTCAGAATGTCTGTCATAAGCCAGACACGGGTGCTGTGTTGCTCATTGACCTTAACCAGAAGCCACTTAAGCTTGCTAAGCCTCCATTTCCTCACTTGAAAACTTAGCTTAATAAGAGGAGCTAACTTGTTGTTTTGTTGTAAGGATTAAAGAAGAGATTGCATTTAATGAATATGTTCTCAGCACATTGTCAGTACTTGTCCAACAGAACACAAATGCTATCGTTATGAATAATAAACCAGCTGAGAGCATGGTGGCATGTGCCTGTAATCCCAGCACTTGGGAGGCTGAAGCAGTAGGATACATAGTCCAAGTCCAGCCTGAACTACACAATGAAATGCTGTCTCAAAATAATAATAACAACCAAGTATGACTTCTTTCTCTCTCTCTCTCTCTTTCTCTCTCTCCCTTTCTTTCTTTCTTACTTGCTTGCTTGTCTTTGGAGGCAAGGTCTCACTTTGTAGTTCAGGCTGACTATGAGCTCAGTACATGACCCAGGCTGGCCTCAGACTCACAATGATCCTCCTGCCTCTGTCTGGGATTATAGGTGTGAGCCACTACGCCGGGTGCCAAGTGTGGCTTTTAAGGTAGGTTCAGCTGAAGGGATGAGAAAAAGAACCAGACATCTGCTGCCAGATGTCAGATAACATCTTGAAGATGCTGTGAGTGAGAATCTTTAATGGGCAACCATTAAGTATTCCCTACAAGCAGAATTAATTTGGTTGTTACCACAATGTGTGCAATATTCTTATTGTGTTAAGAGTCTATTATTTCAGAGCTCTGGTGGCTTTCTCACTTGTCTCCCAGGCCCGGAGTGGCAGAAATTCCAGCCATAAGCTGTGTACACTGCACGGAGCAGGGCCCTAGTGTGGTCCCAGCAGTACTTAGTTTGAGAACAGGTTAGTATTGTTGCGGATTGTCTTTGGTCCTTGGTTTTAGTAGGAATAGGAATGAAAACTAAAGTAAATTTACAGAAAAAAGTTTTAATTTCAAGGTTGGAGGGAAGGTAGGAAAGAACTGGTAGTTTAGGTAGATGAAGGGATATACTCTGGTACTGGACTTCAGACTAGCCCTCTCACAAAGCCAGGAGGCCAAATGTTTGCTTGTTTGTTTTTCAGTTGATGCAACTTTTCTTTTTATAAACCGTATTTTTTTCCACATTGATACATATAATTCAGAGGAGGTTTTGTTTGTTTGTTTGTTTGTTTGTTTGTTTGGTACCAGGGATCCAACTTGAGAGTTTGGGCTTCCAAGGCAGGTGCCAGAACCACTGGGATAAATCCCTAGTCCAAGAGGCCAAATGTTAAGAATCAGCTGGTGGTCCAGGCTCTGGTTGATCATTACCTCAGTCCTGGCTTCACAGCTCTGGAATCTTTGTGGCAGGGGAATGGTTTTGCAGACTCACGACAATGGTTGGGCACAGCTGAATGTTCCTGGAAATTACCCACCCTGGTAGCTTCAATCTTGAAGTGGGTGAGATTATGAAAATTCAACCTTGTTTTAGACACTTCCTAAATGATTAAGTTATTTGCATAGAGCTGAGAAGAGATTTGACCCAAGTTTTATGGCATCAAAGGATATGAAATGAAAATCAAACTTCTCTGCTTCTAGTTACCTTTTAAGCATCTGCAGGTCTAAGTGAAGAGTTATGGTTTATAGAAAAAATGGCTTTTAAGTCCCTGGCTGTCCCAGCAGAAAACACAAATCGTGCTTTGAATAAACAGCAGGTAAAGGTCCAGAGTGCTGCCTATTTCCCCATCCCCATATTGATCCTTGACTGAGTTACTATTTTTGTATAAATAAAGTGTTTACCTAGTTCAGAGACAAGTGTTTCCTCTTTAGGTGGTTGTGTCCATTTAGTTTTGAGACATTGAGCTTTTCCCAACCCATCACCAGTGGTCTACACATATGAGCCAGGGTCTTATCAGCATACTTAAAGGATGTTACCTTCTCTTGAGATAAAGTTTGAAACCACAGGCCCGTGGGGATCATATGTACAGTTAATGACTAAGAAAGTGAAGGAAAATCACATCTTCTTTGCTTTCTAAGTAGCCCCCAGCTGCCTGACTCCAGTCTGCTAATGATTAACATTTTGCCTATTTTACTGTATCAGTACCATGTGCATAATCTAGAAATGAATTCAGAATTTTAAATTTCTGACACTCTGGGATCTAGAGAAAGAGGCTGAGAAATGGAGAAGATAGCCTTTGAAAAGACTAATCCCAGGATGGGGTGCAGTGGCTCCAAATTCCAGTGAACCTCAGAAGGCCCTGCCATGTGTCTGCTCTTCAGCTCTCAGAAACTCCTGAGAACAAGTCTTCAGTAGGAGACCATGTCTGTACTGGCCAACCTAAAACAGGATCCTCTGCTGATACCTCTGTCACAGCCATCTATAGGTCACTAGTGGGCTGGTCATTACAATGTCTTTCCACTCCACAATGAGCAACCAGGCTGAAAAGTCAATCAAATTTAACTCAGTCACACTAATGGGTATATAAACAGTGAGTGTCTAGTGAGGATTTCTTGTATCCTACCAAATATTTTCCCAAGTCATCCCATTTAATTCTTAGAATAACTCTAAAAACTAGTGCTTTGGTATATAAGAAAATAGAGACTAACTTCTGTCATATATTGGTACAAATTTCCCAATGTTGAGTGTGATTGTGAATTGTATATAGAATGTACCAATAAAGAATTCAATTAAAAACAAAAAGAAAATGGAGACTAGAGAGATTAGTAAATTGCCCAAAGCTCACAGTACATAAAAAGTTGGAGTAGCCGGGCGTGGTGGCTCATGCCTGGCTACTGTAATCCCAGCACTTGGAAGTCAGAGGCAGGAGGATTGCTGAGTTTGAGGCTTGCCTGGGCTATATGGTGAGCTCAGGGCCAGCCTGAACTACAAAGCGAGACCCTGTCAAAAAAAAAAAAAAAAGTTGGAGTCACGGTAAAATCCAGGTTTGGCTGACATCAAAGGTTTCCTTTTAAGCACATCATCTTGTCTCTGATGAAAAGAAAAATGGCTACTGATTTCTTTCCCTGATAGAAGAAGTGACTCAAGACACTATGGATGCTTGGGTGCCTAAAAGGGAGAAAAAGAAGACTCACATGCCAAAAATAAACTCTCCACCTTGACCATTTGTATATACTTCCATCGCCTGCTTCTAGCACTTCCTGGAAAAGGTGGGTTTTGCCAAGGACTGCTGGAAACTCGTAGACTGAGCCATGGTCAACACTTGACCAACAAGTATGCCCAAGCCAAAAAGGAACCACTAGTCACCCACCATTTGACAAGATGCCACCAACAAGTAGATACCGTCAAGAATGAAAGGGCAACATCTGACAAATCCAGAACAATCAGACTGAACCCAGGGATAACAGGATTTCTAGTGTTTTTTAATTAGCAGACAAACAAGTAGCCATTTAACTGAAATTTTGAAAGCTTCACATGAGACATATGCCAAAAGTATCCTCTTACTCTTTTAAGGTACAACCACTCATTAATGATTGTTGAAAACCCATGTGCCGATCTGTGATGACTGCATGGAGATCTTCCACTGGTGACTTTTAGGAACAATCAAAAAAATCAAACCAGGGGCCGGAGGGTTAGCTCAGTGGTTCCGGCGCCTGCCTCGCAAGCGCAAGCACCTGAATTCGATCCCCGGTAACCACATATAATGCTGGGCGTGGAGACTCACGCCCACCAACAATCAACACCGCATACCACAATGCCAGACGTGGTGGCTCACGCCTGTCATCCCAGCACTCAGGAGGCAGGGACAGGAGGATTGCTGAGTTCGCGGCGGCTTGCCTGGGCACCATAGCGAGCTCAGGGCCAGCCTGAACTACAAAGCGAGACCCTGTCTCAAAAAAGCAAATCAAACCAAGCAGCTCTCAACTTAATAACAAGCTGTGTTTACCTGTAAGTGAGTGCATGGGATATGAGAGATTGTTCTCTGAAGATACAATGTAGGAGCCCATGAATCCACACCTTAACTCTCTCACACATGTAAAGAATCTGTGCTGAAGAGTTCGTAGGGTTTAGCGTAGCAACAGAGTTTTGGACTTTACTCAAAATTTATTCAGGAGTTGTGAATAAATTTCTTCTTGGGAGTTACTTAATGAATGTGGTACTCTATGACCATAATCTGGAGATATTTTGCTGTGTAGATTGAAGTAGAGATTAGTAAAAATAACATTGCAAAAATCATGATTTGCATCTTTAAAGGCTTAGTTGAGATATATTAAAGTATATTTATATACATTAATTCAACCAACTCTTAAACATTTATTATATATACTTCATTCATTATTGAGCATCTACTTTGTGGGGATTGTTGTTAGGCTCTGGAGACACAATGGTCCCCATTTTTATGCAATTTTGTGGCTATAAAGGAGTATAAATTTGACAAATAATAAGTACAAGTGGGACCAAGGAGGGTAAGGGGCAGTGGAGTGGTGCTATAGGAGATGAAGTGTATGGGTGACACGAGTAGCCTCCCCAAGGAAATAGAAGTTAGTTTATAAACCGACATCAGAAAATTGAGTTTAGGGCAATCTGATTAAAAAGCAAGAGATGAATATTCCAGACAGAAGGAATACTATACCCAAGGGTCAGGAGGTGATTGACAATAAGCAAGTGTGAGGGAGTAAATGAAATTTTAATATGCTTGCAGTGGAACACACTGGAAAAGCAGGTGTGAAGGGCTTTGTGAACCACTGACGGAGTGCAGTCTTAATACTTGTACAGTCTTAATACATACTACATAGAGTTTTAAATGGGTGACTAAATGGGCAGGGCCAGGCTAGCTGGGTGGGGGAGTGAAATCAATGTGGGCAGGTTATGCACCAACTAGAGAGTGGTCACTTGAGCCCATGGTAAGGGTCTAAAGATTATTGAAATGGAGCTCCAGATTGGGGTCACCAAACAGGACAGAGTTATGAGAGATGATGTTGATGGGAGGTGATGGGAGAACAATGAGGAGAGAGAAAGCAGTAAAAAGAGAAATCAAAGAGGGCTAATCAGGAACTGGTGTTTGATTTGCTGCAGGGAGATGGAGGCAGCAGATGTGCCTGGATTTGTCCTGTGTGACAGCAAGAATGGTAATATCACTAACAGGAAGAAGAATGTAAGGCGCTGGAGCCCAGTCGATGCCAGCCAATCTGAGGGCCTGCCAGGTGGTGACAGCACTCTTCAGCCCCAAGCTGCCTACCATGTGCCTCCTTCTCTAAAGGTAGATGGCTGGTCAACTGGTAGATCCAATTTATCTAATACCTGCCCACTCTGGAGACACAGAAACAAACAGGACATGGCCACTTCTCCAAAGGAATCCAACCCAATGGGGCAGACAAACATGAAATAGAAAATGATCTATGTGATGTGACTGGTCAGTAAAGCACCTATATGCCTCCAGGAATATCTCTATAGTTGGGAAGGGAAGGAGCTTCTCCTCTCCACTTCCCTGGAGGACTTCAACTCTGACATCCGTGTTTATGGTTTAGGGCTGCCATAAATAGCGCCACAAAGTAGAGCAGGTTAAAACAACAGAGATTTATTCTTCCTAAGATCAAGATTTTGCAGGGATATGCCCTCTTTCTAAAGGCTCCTGGAAAGCATTCTTCTTTGTTCCTTCCTGGTTCCCAGTGGCTCCCAGAATGCTTGGCTTTCTTTGAACCAATCTCAGCTTCTGTCTTCACATGGCTCTCTCAGTGTAATCTTTTATCTTGTAAGGACACCAGCCATTGGATTTAAGGCCTTCAGCCAAAAGACCCACCCACACACTCCCAAATAAAATCCCATCAGGGGGGTTATCTTTTCAAGGAACACAGTGCGACCTACTACTATGTCCATGTCTTTCCAGCATATGCTTGGTACCTGAGACCCAGGCTGAGCCCAAGAGATGTTGTTTATGTAATTGTAGCAAGAGCTTCTCTGGTCAGAAGAAGAGCAGTAGGGTCATTGCTACAAGAACTATGATTCATACCTTATAAAGGAATTATGCTTTCTATCTGATACGTGATTTAAGATCATTTCTTGGAAAAGACCACAACTCATGACCATCAGTATTTCTCTGATCCATCCCTCTCAATTAATAAGTGAATCTTACAGTGCCAAGTGCTCAGTTATAGGGCCCACTGAAACTTCTCTATTTCTAAAGAAGAGAAGAAAACGATTTCACCAGGAGAAATTCTAAAATAGACTTAGGCTTTTGATCATAGATATCCTGAAGGCCTCATTTAGATAACTTTCCACAGAATATTAAGAATCCTCCAAGAATTAGTTCAATCTCTATAGGAAAAAAATTCAGCATATGCCAATCAAATTTTAAAACACATCTACCCTTTGACCAAGAGGTTCAAACTTACAGGAATTCAGTCTATAGATAATATTCTTATTAGGAATGTTAGGGCAAAAAAGTAGTTGTAGAATAGTAAGAGAAAAATCATAGCTTAACTTTTGTATTGTCATCATAGCATTTTTTTACTCTAGAAGACTAGATAAATAAGGATACATGCAAAGAAATAGTATCCCATCACTTAGGATTAATTCTACTGCATGTGATGGCAGTTTATCTACTCTGGCTTTAATGAGACTTATCTCCTGGGCAGTAATAAGAAGTCCAGAGGTACATGACCCAGAGCAGTTATGATAGCTCTGCTCTTCTGCATGGCCATCTGGAGCATAAGCTTTCTTACTCACAATATGGCTGCTGTACATCTAGGCCTTGCAGCTGCATTCTAGGAAGGAAGAAGAATGAGGAAGTGGAAAGATGGAAAATCTGTGGCTTTGTTTGGGAGCACAGAACTTTCCAGAGGTTTTATTCTTACTTATATCTCACTGACCACAGCTAGGTTTGTGGTGACCCTGTGCACAAGGGAGACTGAAAACCGCAGAGCCTCCGCAAACTTGATGTTAAGTTGGTTTAGAAGAAGGAACCGCAAATAGCAATCATTAAGAAAAAGATAGCCAGACATGGTGGTGCAGAAGTGTAACACTAGCACTCAGGAAACTGAGGCAGGAGGATTTTGAGTTTAAGGCCAATCTAAACTAATTACGGTAGCAAGACTTTGCTCAAAATACAAAAAAGAAGAAGGAGAGAAGGTAAGGGAGGAAAAGAAGGAAGATATGGGGGAGGAGAAGGAAAGGAACAAAAAAGAACAAATACTGCTGAGCAATAAAGCAGGTGCAATGAGTAGGTATAATGTGCCACCATGTATGCACTTTCATATGTGTGTGCACATGTGCGCGTGTGTGTTTATGTATTTCTGCAAATACACAAACTGCCTTTTGAAGGAAGCACAAGTTGTGGTAATAGTGCTGCTTCCAGGAGGCTGTGAACAGAGAAGAGTGTGACTTATCTTTTCTGCTCTTTTATGACTTTGAATGTTCAAATGTATGTGTGTGTTACCTATTAATTTTAAAAAACAAAGAAATCCCTCAGGCGTAACAAGTTTCTTCCTTGTTCTACGAATGATGAGATTTGAAGCACACCACCCACAAATACGGCACCTTGGCATTTGAGAAAATGGCAGGAGGAGGAAGACCACTTTTCCCTTCCTGTTACCCAAAAAACAAATCATAAAACCTAGAAAGATCACTGCCTGACCTTCTTAGTATGTCATAAGGTACGCATTGAGACCTTCCCTCTCTCTGCCTGGAGCAAAGAACGATGCTTAGCTCTGGTGACACAGGGTTACCTAAGAAAAACCAGCTTTGCTAAATTTGCCCTGTTTTATTATCACTGGATCATATTTTCTACTAATCACACTTCCTTGCAATTATCAACTTTTAAAATTAAACCTAACATACAAATACAGAGAGGTCTGCATTTCTTTGGGTCTTCCTTTCCTTATGAAGGCCCCTGCATCACAAATAACTTACATCGAACAAATTAACACACTTTTCTTTTGTTTACCTCTCTTTTGATACAAGAATTTCAGCCACAACATAATGACTGATGAGAAAATCATTTCCTATGCTATGTGACCATAAAGTTAAGATATCCAAGTGGATATTTTTAAAATAAGGTTCAGAGGAATGGACCTGCCAGATGGAAAAGTATGAAAAGAATGTAGCATTCTTTTGCCAAGTCAGGCAATGAAGCGGCTACAAAAAAGAATCATAAGGGCTTAATAGAGAGGCCAATCCTTAAAGAATCTTTTCTTGTTTGGGGGGTTGGCAGGGTCTCATTTTGTAATTCAGGCAGGCCCTGAGCTCACTATGTAGCCTAGGCAAGCCTTGAACTCAGCAATCCTCCTGCCTCTGCCTCCCAAGTGCTGGGATTACAGAGGACTTTAAAGTGAGGTGGGTTTAAAGTGGGACAAAATTATAACCAACCAGTAACATTGCAAGTACAGTCACTTAGGTAATAATGGTACAATGAGAAATCACAGTATGCTCAAAACCATAATCAACCAATAAGATTACAAGTATAGTTGATTAGGTAATACTGACTAGATAGATGGGTTCTAATGAGAAATCAAGTCACATAACAAGAGTATAAGGATTTTCAGTCGGGAAACTTTTCCAGGAGAGGTGGGTTAAGATCTTAACCCTCCACCCTGGGGAATTTGCAATCACTGCTTTTCTGGAAGGGGTGAATCAGGATCTTACCCTTCCACCCCAGGAAGGAGACTGAGATCTATCAGTCACTGCTGTCTGGAAGCGGTAGTTTTCTCCTTTGGTAATGCTGAGTTTCAGTGAAGTTCTCCTTGACTATTTGACATGTTGGTTCCTTTACGTGCGCTTCTCAAGGGCCAGCCTTGTCTAACTGCCTACGAAATTACCTACCTATAGCAGACTGCTATGGCATTTCTCCACCGAGTGCTCAGCCCATAAAGAGGATTTATACAGGTCAAGGAGAAAAAGGGTAGAGATACAGAAATAAGTCACCTAGTGTCAGTTCACTGGTTAAAGAAGTTACTCTCAGTATACATGATTGTAAAGAAAAGTACACTGGACTTCACGTCATTTGCATGTGGTCAGAAAGTAGGGTTACATCTTGAGGTGACAGAAACTTGATGGCAATAAAGGACAGCATGGGAGGACATACCTAGGCAAATCTAAGTAAGTCCTGACGTTTTTTAGGTATGGGAGGGGGTATGAGCTGGGTGTGCTCCTTGTTAATTAGGCTGGCAGAAAATTTTTTGTTTAGAATTGATTTTTCCATCTCAGTTAGGTATGATTTTTCTGCTGCTCCTAGAAGTGGCAGTGCTAGGGCAGTACTGGGTGAGGTGGTGTGCTCTTCCCAGGGGTCCCTTCCAGACTCTTGTCTTGGACAAAGAACTGGACAGAAAATAAGATAGTGAGGTTTTATGTTTATTAAAGGTATTGACAGTAGAAAGAAAAAACGTACAACCCAATTAAAGTAGAAAAAGAAATAAAAAAAAGTACAGTCTGCAGTGTACAGAGCAGCCCAGTGAAAAGCTTTACAGCAGTCTCGAGTTTAGTGGCTGCCATCTTCTATGTCCCCCGTTATGACATCAGAGGTAGACCATCTTGTCAAAAACTCTCTTGATCCCCTGTCAGAAGAATTACGGATAGCGTACTCTGATTGGTAGCAGGTACAGCACTTGCGAGCTTTGCTTTGTAGGTCATGGGTCTCTGTGATTGACAGGTCATGCCCACTTGCCCAGGCCTTTGCCACTCCTCAACCTTCTGCCTGCAGAACAGTGCCCAGAGCTGAGGATGGGTGTGACAGCCGTTATCCAGGTCATGCCTCTTATGGCCATCAGGGGCAACGGGAAGGGCTGGACCTCTTTTCTTTTTCTATCTCATAAGCGTACTTTATAGTATTAGTCATGTCAAAAAGAATTTAGTACATCAGAGAGCTAGCAGATTAGTCTATTATTCCAATTTGATGCCTAATTGAAGGTTGGTTTACACTTAAAGACATTAAGCTGAAAAGTGCAAGAAAATAAAGCTAGTAAATGTATTGGAATGTCTAAAAGAATTAGTCATTATAATTATATGTTTGACTTATTCATAAAAATAAGTTTGGAGAAGGCTTTATTAGTCTTCTTGGAAAACTAAGAAAGGAAATAGAATTATCTAAAAATGTTTAAGCATTTAGTGGAAGAAAAAATATTTCCTTCTGTCTTAGTTTTATTAACTTGGAATTGTAGGACAATGAAAAAAGGCTTCTTCTACCCATCTAGTTCCTCAGCTGGACTAGGAATTAAATTGATATAAAAGAGATTAACCAGAGAAAAGCATATTTAATTAAATATATAGACATAAGAAGCCCACAAAACATGACCCCCAAAAGGTCAAATGCCTGAAGCTTATATAACAGAAAGGAATAAGGGCTTGGGCCTTCTGAGGGGTTGAAGTGAAAGGAGGAAAATAGAGTGAACAAAGGGAGTTCTGTTAGGCAAACTAAAGTCTCTCAAATGGCAAAAGTTGTCTTAGGTAGCTTGTTCCTACAACAGATACTTTTACTTATGTAGATTTCTTTTATAGATGTAAATTTGTTTTACAAAGGACTGCATTTCAGAGCTGCTCCTAGGTCTGCAGTTTCCCATAATAACAAGCTCAAAATATCCCCAAAAGTATATTTTGGGGTAGCTTTTTCTGGCTTCAACAGTCATATTTTGGAGGGCATGGTTTGATCCCCAATAAGCCCCTGTAAAAACAGAGATGTTAATGCCAGAGAGCAAAAATTTCTCTCCCTCACTCACCAGTAGGTTCATGGCAAAGTTGCCTCTAAGAAAAAAGACAGAGTGATGTTGACATAACTCTGCTTTAAGAAAATAAAGAAAATAGTTTATCCTAAGCCAAGTAGGAATGACCATGACCCAAGAAGACAGATTCAAGTATTGGAACACATTCTGTAACAGAACAGGTTACATGAACTTTTCTAGGCAGAGAACAATGAAAGCCATAAATCAGTGCATTTGACAAATATGTTGGCGGGAGCATTGGGTAGGTAAAGTACAGCAGAGCAATGAAATATTTATAGGTTTCAGATGTTGCCCTTAAGCATTCTTAGCTTTAGGATTGTGGATGTCAGAGGTCGCCTGGCTTAATGATTCATTCCATGAGATTTATCTAAGTCACAAGAATTTCAGCTCAGATTTGGAGGTTGAAAGTAAATGGCTATTAAAGGGACTAAGATAACCCAGTATAATTTCGGCTCTTGACCTGCAACATTCCATCTCTCTGCAATCACAATGTTCTACCCAACCAAGGTCAAACCATCTCTAGCAATTTTAATACAGATGCAGCTTCCTCAGAGAACTTCAGGGTCATAGTAACAAGAGGAAAAAAACGCACATTTATTTAACATAAGCTTTGCATGTCACAAGAGCTGAAATAGGAGGGCACTGGCAGGTCTTCGAGGTAACAGCCTGAGAGAGAAAAAGCAGACAGCTGCAACTCTGTGCAATAAGAGAGGACAGTAAATCAGGCTGTCAATTAAGGAAGCGAGTCACTCTAGTCCTTGAGATAAAAGAGGAGATGTGCAGGCAAGCTGGTTGAGGCTGGCACAAGTGAAGGTGGCAATGATGGATCTCACAGAGAACTAACCCAAAGCTTCATTATACCTCATTGTCATGCATTTCTCTAATAAAATCTCCCAGAGGGAAGACATTACATATTCTAAAGCTATTTTCAGCCATGTGCAAACTCATGGCTATGCAGTAGCTAAATTCACCCTGTCCAGAGATACCTGCCTCTTTGGGAAAAAAACATGAATAATGACATTCCTTTGGGACCCCATAAAAGTAGGAGGATTCCTTTGTTATGTGCTTCTCTCTATAGAGTAGCCAACTTCTCTCTCTTTTTCCTGGGCTGCCTACAGGATGGCCAACTTTGTTTCTTTTCTCTAGTAAACTTTGCAGTTAAAGCTTTTGTCTGTGAATTTATCATGTGCCTCATTTTTAGTTTCCATTATCACTGAAGCAAGGACCCATATTAGCTGGTAATAGAGCCTTTGTAAGAAAATGAAGACCCACAGAAAGAGTAAACATAGATGTTCCAGTGCTAAGGCTGGATGAAGAAAGGAGAGTTGTAGGGAAATGTTAGGGTGAAGGCTGTGTAATAAACTAAGAGAGGTATCAGCAAGGCTAGTCTGTTCGGCTTCTCTTCTGTAACCTATGGAGGCGAGGACGTGACATTCCTCAGACTCAGACAGGGCACCTCTCACAAGAAAGTCTTAGAATGTCTTCAGAGGAAGCTTAGGCTCCTCTCTCTGGGCGCACAGAGACTCAAATTCCTTCCACTTGAAATAGTCAATATGTCAGGATACTATGTGTTCTGAACCACATCAAGAAAATGTAACTAAGTAAATTACAAAAGCCATTTGATTATAATTATTAAAATGTACAAATTTGGTGACCTGAGCAACACTGTTCTTAAAACAGATACTTTTACTAATGTAGATTTCCTTTATAGATGTAAATTTCTTTTACAAAAAATGGCATTCAGAACTACTCCTGGGTCTGCAGTTTCTCAAAATAACCAGCCCAAAATATGTCCCAAAACTATACTTGGGAATGGTTTTTTCTTTCTTCTGTGGTCACATCTGAACTCTTTTTAAGTGTATAATTCTGCCATGTTAAGTGCAATCACAACGTTATGCCACCATCACTTTACTTTATTATGTTTGTTCCTTACTGTATCTTTCTCTCCCTTAGAACTAAGCACCGCAGGAAAGGAATTGTGCTTTGTTTGTTGATGTCTCTAGCACTGAACTACGGTCTGTACTGAGGTACTCATTAAGCTCTGATCCAGACCTAACCACCTCCTAGTAAGGTCACTTGGTGACCTCAAACTGTGAGCCAGTTCCTGGTGACAAAGAAGAAAACAGGGCCTTTGGCTCCTTCCTTTTTGCTTTCTAGGAAATCAGGAAAAACTCAGAGTGAAAAATTGGCTGTGATCACAGAGAGGTCCAGGACTGGCCTGGCTGGGAGCCCATAGTTCAGACTCTATCTTCAGTTGCTGGTGTCCTGAGGAATGAGAGTACAAGCCCTTCGTGTCTCTCCAGAACATGGCTGACATCTCAAGAATCGCCTTAGCGGCCCACACTCTTATGAGGCCCTAGTGACCTTGTTTTTCTTCATATCCGCTCCTAACTCTATTAAACACAGAAGTCTATGTCAACAATCTATCAACCATTCCTCTTTACTATATATCATTACTGGTATTCATGACTTGGTAACCCTGAAACTTGTTGTTGCTCCTAAGTTTCCTCAGCTATAAAAAGAAAGTAGCATCCTTCTTGTCTGTGGGTCAGCAAGGTTCTTGGAGCAGACAGAAGCTATGCAGGCCAGTTCCCTCAGAAATCTACTAAAGTGGCATCATTAAGAGTATGCTATGATCTGTGTTCATCTGCATGCATTTTTGTCACCAAGCCACAGCAAATTGCAGGTAAGTGGATAGAAACACTCATAACTTGATCACAATTTTATGCCGTAAACTTAATGATAAAAGTTGGCACTTGTATTTTATTTGCTTTGAGGGTTTTGCTTGACTTCTGCATTTCATATTTCTAATAATGCTTATTTATACTTTCCAAAACCATTGGTGATGGCTTGGAAATTTTTCAATGGTTTGAGGGACACTGAACTAAAAGATATAGAGAGAATTTCATGGACTCTTGCAAGGGCCAAGGAATCAACCATGAAGACCAGCCAGCCAGGACCAAGACCAGAAAATGCCATAAGCTCATTATATGACCTCAGGCCTTGGGGAGAACCACAGATCACTGCTGCCACTCACACGCCACTGTTCTTGCCAGACCTGCTCTATGCTATGGTTGCCAGACTGGAGGTTGGCATTGTAGTGGTTCTGATGTGGCAGTCTTGGTCTCAGCTCTGTGCACTGGTTGCATGGGTGAGTGGGAAAGCAGGCTCTGGCTACCCTCTGGAGAGGTGGAGATGTGCCAAGTAGGAAAGTGCAAGCTTTGTGTGTGTGTGTGTGTGTGTGTGTGTGTGTGTGTAAAACTGAGGATCAAACTCAGGACCTTGCACTTGCCAGGCAGGTGCCACTAAGCTACATCCACAGCCTTCTCAAGTTTTCTTCAAAGAAGCTTAGCAGCCAAAATGTAAGATCAAATCCATCCTATATTCCCAGTGCAGTCTTTCCATACTTTGAAATACTGTTATATACAGGTACTGTCTCACACACAGAAAACAAAGATATATAGGAGAGGGTTCCACCTTTGAGGGTCTAGAAGACTGAGAGATAGACATATTGATAGATATCTAGAGTACAGTATGATGGCTAGAATGAATATGTTTATATAGTATGATAAAAACAGAAAAGGGGCGACAAGTGCTGAAAGGTGGGAAAGGAAGCCAGTTAGTGCCAAGAAATTTCAAGAACAAGTGGCACTTGACCTGGGTCTTAAAGAATGTGGCATATATCTCAGGTTGAGCTTACTCATGACAATACTTAGGAATGGCTAGAAATCAGATGAGACTTAGGCTGTAGGGAGTGAGGTAGGGAGTGAATAGCCAGGAGGATTGGAA
>PVIC010008112.1:0-49268 GCA_004025085.1 Thryonomys swinderianus
AAACACTAGAGATAGCTTATTTAAAAATATAATAATTTAAGAAATACAAGTTACTTCCATTGGATAAGGAAGTTGCCATTACAGGAGGCTACAGATATTGTTTTAGATATATCTATTCCTCCACTGACTGTTTTATTTATTAATTCTCAAAATACGGTTTTGAGTTCCTAATAAGTACTTTTCTAATTCCCTCATCAATATTTCAAAACTTTGAAATAAAATATGCTAAGTAAAATGGATATTTCTAAACAGTTGTTAAACTGTGCTGTATACACTCTTCTGGTAGTATGAGTGTTTAATGTCTAACCACTCTAAAAACACTTCTAGCCTCTAATTTCCACGGTGCACGCCCCTGCAGTTGAGTCCGCCCAGTGTGAGGACACTTTAGCGAAACAAATCATTCCTGTCGCACCTGTAAGGTACGTCCCGTGTTCCTTCTGCGCTTCCCTGGGTATCACTCATCCCTGTTCCGCTTCCGAATGACGCCCAAGAAGCAGCCTTCCCACGTGGTTTCTTAATTTGAGGAAAGCAGACTTCGGTCTGGTTCTGTGTCTGTCGACAGAGCAATTTAATTTCTTTCTTTTCTTTGCTGCTTTATGTCCTCAGCAGAGAAAATCTGTTCTGTTGTCCTTGAAAGGACACAGTCATGATATTTTGAAACCTCAGGAAAAAATTTTTTTTAAACAAGAACAAATATGATGCTCATTTTGTTTGTAGCAATAAAGTAATATCTTTCAAATTCTCTCGTAGGTTAAAATGTTTTAAACCATTTTTATTTTGATGGTTACTTTTATAAAGAAAGTATACAAGATAAAAAGGAATAACAAGTCATTGAGCAAATTACTAAGCTAGATTTAAGATAATGAAAAAATATAATAGGGAGACCTAGCGGAACGTAGTTCAGATGGAGGGACGGGGCTGGGGTCCTCTAGAGTGCATGAGGCCCTCGGTTCAAGATCAAGTTCCACAAATAAATGCTTATAAAGAGTTAAAGGAAGAGCCTGAGAAACCGTCGCTGAGCACAGACACGCGGACGTGCACTCAGCCAGCGAGGGCCGCAGAGGCGCCGCCCGGGGCAGGAACCGCCCGCGAGTCCGGCGGGGTCCGCGGCGGCCGGGAGAGGCCCGGGCAGCGGGGCGCAGGCTGCGGGGCTGGGGGACCCTCGGGTTCCCTCCCCGGCGTCGGCTCCGCGTCGGCCCGTCTCCCGGACACTCGCCCCGAAGGCGGCTCCCCGAGGGCACAGCAGCGCGCGGCCCTGCGCTGGCTGGAGGCTCTCGGCCCGAGGCGCCGCTGTGGGAAGAGGATTCCAGGCGCGGCGGCCCCTGGGCACCGACGGGAAAGAAGCCAGGTTTTCTGACTTGTTAGTAACAAGTGGGAGTGAGGACGTCTAGCTGAGAAATGCCTTTCCGAAAAGAAACAAGCGCGGGGCAGGTCTAAAAAGCAAATTTTCCTGCCTACATGTAGCTTTGTTTCCACTCTAATAATACAGCTTTAACATAATAATAACGTGAAATCATATTATGCCTAACAATGACAACAGCATGTCAATTATGTCTTCATTTTAGTATTTAGTATGTCTTTTCATTTAGGTTACTGTACTGAATGGTGAAATTCTGACAAAACATCTTGCCTACATTTATATGATAATCAAAATTATGTATAATTTACCAAAGCCACCGTTTTATTCGTATTTTCAGACTCACATAATTTGTGCAATTTTATCCTATAACAAATTTTTACCCTTAATCTCAATACAGTCTTTTTTACTTATTTATCTATTCATTCATTCATTCATTCATTCGTTTCTTTAGAGACAGGGTCTCGCTTTGTAGTTCGGGCTGGCCCTGAGCTCACTACATAGCCCAAGCAAACCTCAAACTCAGAGCAACCTTCCTGCCTCTGCCTCCCGAGTGCTGGGATGACAGGCGTGAGTCACCACGCCCAGCATTGTATGTGGTTCCGGGGATTGAAGCAGGGACCTTGCACTTCCTAGGCAAGCGCTGGAACCCCTGCGCTGAACCTCCGGCCCTCGATAGTCTTTTGACTCTGTTAAAAGCTTTTGAAAGTGATCAGGATGGAGCACAACCCGCCTGACCAGGTCACACGCGTGGCTGTCTGGCCTCAGGAGACCCCGGGGCTCCGACAGTCGCGTCATCGGCAGCTCCTCGAGACACGTGACCTGCGGCCTCACGCGAGCAAACCAGAGCGAGAAACGCGTCCTGGACACGCGAGCCTCAAAGCCTTTCCCCTTTAAGCCACATGGTTTACCAGAAAGGAAATCTGTAAGAGGGCCTTGTGAAGTGTAACTTAAAATTGCATGAATTTTTAAAATAGCTTCCTAATGAACTTAACTACAGAAATGTACTTCATTAAGAAATATAAAAAGAGCTCTATGCATAAGGATAGAATTCCAGTTAATTACATTAGGACTTAGTATCTCAAGACATATTATCTCAAAATTAATGGAATCTATGGAGATATTAAAAAACAGTACACAGGTGCGACTCAGGTCCCAGTGCGACCGAGTGTTCGGACAGATACATGTACCTATCGCTGTGTTTACTGTGGGATCTGTGTGTTCACGGATAGCTGGATCGTGTTGCGGCCGAAAGGACAGTGGGGACAGGATCCGCCTCTTCAAACGCTCGCAGCGAGGGGCACGGGAGGCAGCGGCCGCGCAGAGCAGAGGAACCCGCCGGCCGCGAGGAGAGCGATCGTGCAGCGTGCACGGCCCTCCGCGGTCCGAGCGGTGCGACCAGGCACCGGCACCTCAAGGCACTGACAAGAAAAACGAACGCAAGCCATTTCCAAGCAGACAGAATACGCAAAAAGCAAAAAAGCAGTACGGTTTTTACGCTTCCCAATATAGTAAAGGCTACAAAATAAACAGGCGACACTAAGATAAGGAGAACATGGCACCTCATCTCTACCTTCACCTTCTAAAACATCCTAACAGGAAGTTGTTGAGGAGCTGAGTTTTGGCGGCAGGAATTCTCCGCCTCGCGCAGGGCTCGCTGTCGGGCAGAGCAGCCGTGCCAGGGCCCTGCCAGGCCAGGGTCCCCCCCCCGGGGTGGGCAGCAGGGGCGGAGGGGAAACGCGGCCCCGAGCTGGGTCGCAGAGGGACAGACGGGTGCGTCTTCCCGTCCGTTGCTCGAGTGTGCTCGCTGAACTGTTTCCCAAACGTCACTAACTGACTCCAGCGCGGAGCGCTCTCACAAACCCAGACTGTCTCGATGGCCTGCGGAGGTCCTGAGAGTCTGCCCTTCACCTCCCAGACAGCACCGACAGGAAGGAAAACCTTGGGCCGCTGAAATTCACCTGGGCTTTTTCTCGTGGAAAAGTGAGTCACGCACGGTGCGCTGCGCTCTGGAGCAAGGCGTCCCACGGGGCGGCCCGGGACGCGCCCCTGAACCGCGGCTCGAGAGGCCCCGGCGCCCTACGGGGGCACCTAGCGCGGGACTCGCCCCCAGGGGCAGCAGCTGCTTATCCGCAGCCCCTGGAGCCTCGCGCTTCGAGGGTGTCCCTGGTACCTTTCCTGGGACTTCACAGCCACAGAAAGATTAACGATTTTCTCGGGGCACTCTTCCCCCTGCGGACGGCCCTAAGCCGCTCAAAACAAGTTAAGTGGCAGAAATTCAGCGGAAGTAAGTTTCAAATCCTCAGGAAGCAGGGAGGTTAATTAGCAAGGTTATAGAGGATCCAGAACCCTGTGTCTTTTATTTAATACTTTTGCAAATGATCTGGCAAAGAAGGTGACGTTTTAAAATTTGAAGGAAAAATTTGTTTTAATTTTGTTGAGATGAGGGAAATTGGCTGAATTCCAAAAGGAACTGACAATATAAGGTAATTAAGAAACAAAGGTTGATAAAAATCTATTTAAAATATGTAAAAGCAAAGCACATTTGAAAAGCAAATTCAAATTACTCAAACACATTGATGAGCTCTGGAATAAATGTAATTTTCTCAGGAATAAGATTTATGTGTGTCTTCTTACAGTTCAACGAAGACATTTGTTCATTACCCAGGGGCAATAAAAATGGAATGAAGTATTAAACCACATTAAAAGAGGCCAGAAATAGGATACACACAGTATAATACTTCAATCTCAGAATCAATATCTCTTTAACTTATCTTAGTACTATAGAAGTCATGGCGGTCATCTCAGTTTTTGAAGCTATATGATAAAACAGAACCGGGAAAGCAAAGAAACCATTACACACATAAAGAAAATGAGGCGCTTCTTGTGATATGATTAAAGGAACATTCTGTTTAGATCGGCAAAAATTAAAGGTATGTGATCACACACATAAGATAATGAATACTAATAGCAAAACCATTTGGGCACTCTAATTTCCCTTTATTTCTAAAATCCATTTTCTGGTAATAGAAGAAATATAATCCAATTAGATTAGTAAGTAGACAAATATAACTGATAAATGGTATATTACTTATAAATAATGTCTCTCTATGAAAAGTCCATTTAAGAGGGTATTTTATTATCATGGTAAAGAAAATAGCACCAGCAGACAATGTTCAGAAATGATGACTTGGGGGCCAGAGATTTAGCTGAGTGATTCCGGCGCCTGCCTCGCAAGCGCAAGGTCCTGAGTTCGATCCCCAGTAACCACATACAATGCTGGGCGTGGAGACTCACGCCCACCAGCAATCAATGCCACATACCACAGTGCTGGGCGTGGTGGCTCACGCCTGTCATCCCAGCACTCGGGAGGCAGAGGCAGGAGGACTGCTGAGTTCGAGGCTTGCCTGGGCTCCATAGTGAGCTCAGGGCCAGCCTGAACTACAAAGCGAGACCCTGTCTCAAAAGAAAAAAAAAGTAAAGATTTATTATGTTGTATCATCTGTACCATAAAACCTTTAATAAACATTTTAAGATGAATTTGAGAACAGAAAGAACAGTGTCTTAATGTTTACAATATATTAAGAAAATGATATCATATGCCTAAGAAATAATAAAAATGCATGAAAAGTTATTTAGAATAATGAAATATAGAGCTTACAAATAAATCCTTTGACATATGAGGGGTAAAAAGGACAGAGAAAGATCCTTTTTACTTGGACTTGTAGTATGGAATATCTTTTTTTAGGAAAATAGACACTGCTTCTGCTTCCCGGCGTACACAGAGGATCAGAGCATCAAGACTGCAGTCAGAATCACCGGTCATCGGGGCTGGTCGCTGGAGTGACCGCAGGGACTGACGCAGCCCCGTGAGCACCAAGAGGGCGGCACTTCGCCTTAACATAAGCCGTCGGAATGCTCACGTTACTGCACATAAAGAAGCGGAGCTAGGGTAGAACAGACTCGCTTGTGCTGTGGGATCCGTACGAAAGAGGGCTCTCAACTCCCTCAAGGATGCTATTCGCAAGGTACTGAATCTATCATTTCTTCTGAGAGTGTGGGTTCATTACTTTTGATTAAGAAATGCTATTAATCTCCCCAGTTTAGATTAGAATAAAACAAATTTCACTGTCTATCGTGTATCACCATGACAAACCTGAATTCTAGCCTCTGCTCACCACTCATAGCTATGTAACTATTACCCAAGTTATACTTCCAAATGGCGAGTTCCTAGACCTGCATCTGAACAAAATAGTGCTTCCCACTGCTACAGAATTATTTTTCCAGATGTCCTCGACATTTCTCAAGTACGCAGATAACAAATTTAAGGGACCATTTCAGCGCCCCCTGGGATATGGGCTCTTCCACAGCGGTGACTTGTGCACAGGTGTTTCACTAGAACCTGGAGATGAAGGAACTCCTTTATACGCCTGTTAAATGAGTTGGAGCGGTCAGCACAACTTAGAATCAAGGTTGTCGGATATTATCTGGATTCTCAATATTTCACAAACCCAGATCGATTAAGTGACACAATATGAAATTTAGTGAGAGTAAATTTAAGGAACATGCTTTTTAAAATACAAATAAAACACAACACGTATCTATATTAGTTCGGTTCATGTCAAAAAGAGCTGGGGACTGGCTTGTCCACAAGCTCTGCTGGTTCCAAAGATACACGCAGTTGACAAGAAACACGATCGACTCTCCCTCTCGCGGGTAGAAGACCCTTCCCGGGCCACCTTCAGCCAAGACCACTGACTGCCCTCTGTGGGCTCGGCGACCGTGGCTCCCCTCCCGCTCCCAGGCCCTCCGCAGCCTGGTGCAGGATACGCCCTAATACACTGGCCCGAGCAAAAAGGCGTCTAGAAATGTATAGGGATCATTTTCCTGGCCAAATTTTGCCTCTTTCTTGGAAGCTCTGGTTCAGATTTCTAAGCAATTCCATTGTTCTGCGATGGACCGTCACATCAAAGAAAAGATCAGTTCTTAAATTTTTAAAATGTGGGTTATAGAATTATTTTCAGGAGCAATAAGCCTGTGAAATGTATTTAATTAGAGACTAGGGGAGACAAAAATATTTGTTGAAAGCTGCAATAGTTTTGGAATTACGTTTCTAGAATTCCAGAACGTCAGACACCGAGATAGCATACTTTAGAGCCGTCCGAAGAAAAATGAAAGATATCGCGTCTTCATGGACACACAGTAGGTCCACAGTGAGAACACACGTCCCTAAGCGTGGGAGCGGCAGCTTCCTGCGCAATTATCTTACTCCCCATCCGCGATGCCCGGGCCCTGAGGAAGGCCAAGCCACGCTATGAGTTACCACCTAAAGCAAAGGAGCACAAAGTCACCATCTTAAAACGAATCATTTCCGGCAGGAAGTGGCGTCCGTGACGGGGCTTCCCATGGAGCCTCCCTCCGAAAACCTGGCCCCACCTCGGAGGTAGACGCAAGGCCGCTGCCTGGGCGTCCAGCACGCGCAGCTCCCACTCGCTGCCTTACGGGAGCAGCGATGCCCCGCAGTCTGTTTCCTTAGGAAACGCGCGTTCGTCACAAGGTCTGCGTACCGAGCGACTGCATTTGAAAGAAGTGGTTTTCTCGGAAACATCCCTAATCGTAGCAGAAAAATGAAACTGTGTTTTGTTTTCCTCTACTTTGGGATATCATGGCTATGTAATTTCCTTACAGAATAAACATGGGCTATAAATGGCAGGATATTGATCACAAGACTGCTGGGTGCAGTGCAGACACTTCACTTCATCATTACCAAACATTACTGAATTTCTTCATATGAAACCGAGATATAGGCTATGTAGTCAGTTTTACGAACGTTGACTCTAAACTGTAACAACTATCCATACTTCTCAGGGCCGGCTTTATTTAAACACGTGCTTTCTACATCTCTTGTTTAATTTCAAGAGCTCAGCATGTCCTGCGTTTTTGGCGAGAAGGGCCCTGCGTGCAGGAGGGGTCGCTGACGCAGCGCAGGGGACCCGGCTACGTCTGCCAGCACGAGCGGCCCTGGGAAGCACTCAACTTTCCGACCTGCGGATAATACTGAGCTGTGAGCCCACCAGCCCTGGAGCTCCGCGAACGGTACAGGAAACGTGTAAGACGCCAATGATTCTACTACCCAAGTAAAGTATTTGCAATACATCTATTTGTTTAAAAAAATTTTTTGTTTAAAAAAACATTTTATTTTGAATAGGGATGGTTGCAAACTGTCTTCTTTTTAAGAATTAAGAATGATTTGCTTATTTTTTAATTAATTTTATTGGTACATTTTAGACATCCATACTGATCACATTATCCTAGAGAATTTGCACCTATATATCTTTTGATTCTTCTTTTGGTATTGATTTCCTTCCTCTCCCTTCATCCCTCTTCCTCTCCTTATTTACAAAAGCTTTATTTCCATTTTTTCCTTCTATTGCAAAGAATCTTCCTTTCATTTCCTCTTGACAGTGTGGCTAATGGTGGGGTCTACAACACGCCAGCCCCGGTATGACTGCAGGACGGGAGAACACGCCACGTTAATCAGGGCCGGTGACACAGCATATTCAGACAACAAGACTCTGAGAAGCTACAAAACTAAGAGAAGCTCTGGAGAGTTACCTTTCTCATAAAATTAATTTTTTTCTGTAAAGAAAATATCCATTTGTCCTGTGTCTCCCTGTCTGTCAGAAAGAGAAGGGATGACACAAACATTCGACTGTGTATCAGCGAAGAATATATTCACTTAAATTTTCAAAACAAACTTTTCCTTGGTGCTTTTCATATTCATTTAAAGCAGGTCGTTTTCCTCGTCTTCCTTCTCTGTTTTTGAACTGTGCTAACTCAGCCTGACGTCTAGGACACTCTTTGCGACGCACCCTGAAGTACAGTCCTCTCCGGGAGGGTCTCCTGCAGAATGCGAAGGGTGCATATCAATAGCTGGCTGCCTCTCTCTGTGTAATCTGTCCTTCTAGGACACAGCCCACGTCACGAGCGGAAGAGGACAGCTGCTCTCCCCTGCCCTAGGGGCCGCGCGTACGGGCAGGCGGATATGCGCCCCGTGGACATGAGTCTCCCAATTACTGGAAGTCAGTCATAGTGTTAGATTTCTACCCTATAAAAAAGTACTGTAGGAAGAATAATGGTAGATAGCATTGTCTGTTATTAATACATTCATATTTTTACTCTAAAAGTTTATTAAGAGCAATTATTCAGGGATATACGACTACAGGAATGGAGGCAAATAACAATCCCTAGATTCATGTGTGCCCCGACCGTGCCGAGCGTCACATTACCCTAAGCACTCGTCACACACGTGCTCCGACCACAGGGGTCTCAGAGCCAGAGACTGTGCACCCGCGACCATCACAGGCCTGGGGCCAGCCGGGCGGCACGGACAGGCTGCTCCGGGCGGCCGCTGCTCTCGGGCTTCGTCAGTCACAAGAACTGCCCTCCCGGAGCTCTTGGTCATTCCACATAATTTCTAAATGACACACATCCTTCTCTTGAGCATTCATAGTACCTCATTTCAGATTCCAGATTCCAGTATAAAATATATTTATATATATTTACTTGTATATTATTCATTTATACTTATTTATCATTTAATATATTTGTGTATTGTTTATATATTATACATTATTTTACATATTTATATAAAATGTATATATTATATATAACATTTTTATATATTTTAAACTAAAAAAGTCATTTTTAGGTATTAAGTATCTCTGAAATGGCTATTTGAATTTTTTAAAATTATAGGAAACTCTGGTAACACTGTGTACATATTTCTGCACAAATAAAGACTTTATACTATAAATATTAGACAAAGCACCCTTCATTTGTATTAATACAAGAGCAGAAAAGAGGTCATTAGACTGAATGGAGAAATTAGTTAGGTTTACATCAGAAACGCACGGAATTGACCGTATTTAATGTTATCGAAGAAGAATGAGCCATCTTCCTAATCATAACCAGCTTGATCCAATTCTTTCACAGATTTTAATTCATCTAACTGAAGAGAGAATGTGTTAAACAAAAGCACTTCACAATATTAGTGCAATTTGCATCAAGTGCACTAGGGAAAATTACCTAACACAATTTTCTAAGCCATTTAGAATCATGAATTTGGCGCTAAAAGGAGAAAATTGCATTTTATGATTTGTGGGCTGTTGAAAACATCACACACCTGAATTCACCCAGTCTGCATATTTCTAAGCAGCTCCTTCAACAACGACAAAAAACCGGTATCTTTAACTGGCAGAACACCGACTGAAAGCTTTACTGCACTAAACCAAAACAAAGCGATAATCTCTCTGGCTTGCTTTGGGAAACAAACAGTAACTATTAAACTTTTTTCTTTCCTACATTTAGAATAAAATTAGTTTTGCCTTGTTTTTGTCTTTCCTTTTTTGTAAGGCTGAAAAAAAAATAAAAATTAAAACAGGAACTTAAAACTTGTTCGTGCATTTATTTACTTGAGTCCATGTTCTTTACAATTAAAGGTTCGTGAGTACAACATGAGGGGGAAAGACATCAGCAGAGAACATTCATTTCTCTTTAGGAAAAAACCCACCTGATTATTAGGAAGTTTGTGCCAGCATAAAATGAACTTATTTAAATTGTATACAGTTACTTATTTAGAAAATGCAGCTTGCAAGGAAAGCTTCTTGATTTGCAATTCCTTAGCCAACTAGCAGAGGGAGAGAAAGACAGTGAAGCAGCACTTGCCATCACCACGCATCGTGCAGGCTTTGCGGAATCCCTGGGGCAAGGGCCGCCCAAAGCCGGGGTCAGCAGCAGCCACACGTCACTGATAATAACTGCAGCAGCCACCGCAGGAGCGTTTTGCCTGATTCAGGCTGATTCCCTGGGATGGTGCTGGCTATTTAAAACTTTTTATTGTTTTTCTGAAAATGTAAGTTCTCAAATTCATCTGCTTCCATCTCTTCTGTTTTATAAAGAAATGCCTACAATTATAGATGTATGACTTACAAACATAGCTTTAAGAGAAAAGAGAAACAGTTCACGCTTCCAATTGAATTTCAAAAGTATTCATTGTCCGAAGTTCACAGCTTCGTGATCAGGCAAAGCTTTATCAGACTGCAGTCTTGATTCATTTTAGAAACGTGAAGTCTGTTCTCTAACGCTACACACACACACACACACACACACACACACACACATCTATGCAAATATTATTCTGGAAAGTGAAACATTGCTTGGCCTTTTCAAACCTGGCTTTCTAAGCAGTGTGGAAAATACATTTTAACAAAACTGAGCAATCAGAAATAGCGAAGCAAACTACTGCAGAATCATTTGTTTGGCAGACAGAAACTGAGATACTCAGTGCCAACATCTATGCAAAGAGTGCATCTAACAATATTCAAGAGCCATGACTTGTTCAAATGTCCAGTAAGGAATTATTCCTTGGATTCAAAGACCCATTTCCAAGTTGTTTATACAATGCTTCCAAAGCTTCATACCAATCTTCATATTAAAATTAGTTTTTTGACTTATAAGTTTACAAATAAAAAATTACACAATTGAATGCATTCTTTTTTAACACCTACCAAATGCTAAAAATTTTTTGTTGTTGTTTTGAGACAGGGTCTCGCTTTGTAGTTCAGGCTGGCTCTGAGCTCACTCTAGCCCAGGCAAGCCTCAAACTCAGCAATCCTCCTGCCTCTGCCTCCCAAGTGCTGGATGACAGGTGTGAGGCAGCATGCCCAGCAATGCTAAAAATTTTAATGATCTCTACACTCTTTGGGTAACATTCAAGTTACCTGGAAGTTTAAAAAAAATACTCTGCTTCCCAGCACTTGGGAGGCAGAGACAGGAGGATTGCTGAGTTTGCGGCGGCTTGCCTGAGCACCATAGTGAGCTCAGGGCCAGCCTGAACTACAACGCAAGATCCTGTCTCAAAAAGCAAAAAAAAAAAAATACTCTGCTAATTTATTTTGATGAATGATTTTGGAATTCTAAAATTCCTTCCCTCAGAGGAAATTTCTGAAGAAACAGAAAGCGAGAGTTTCTGAACAAATGTATTGCACTCTAAATGCTCTCACAGCCTCCACATTACAGAAACAAGGGGCAAGAATGTCACCTGGTCCGAGAAGAATGTTTCTGTTAGATTGTGCTGGGTTGGTTGGGTTGTCAGAGTAAGATGAATGGAGCTGAGCTGTACCATTAACCTGTGACACTTCTGACAGTCCATGGCCATGTGCCGGAGAAAGGTAGAATGCTTTTTTCTTTGCTATCTTTCAATTTACAAAAGAAGTAAAAAGAGATAGCTAAAATATTTTATTGAAAAACAAAAAAACTGATCACAAAAAGCTTATCGTGAATAATAGATGCCTTTTCCCCTATGCAAAAATGTACTATAAAATCAGAATATATTAACAAAAAAATCACATAAATTTAGGTTATGCTTAAAAGAGATAAACATTGAAATATTTATTTAAAATAGCCATTTTAAAACAATTGAATGTGCCTTCTATAACTTAGATGTCTATTAATATCAATTAATTAAAAAATAAATTAACTTGTTTATAACAATATATTCCATTTTATTGTTAAGTTCAGTATTTTTTCTTTGTTTGAGTTGATTGGTACATTTTAGATATTATGATCGCATTCATCACTGAGAATTTGTAGCCGTAGACAGTATCTTCCTTCAAACATCCCCACATGCACAAGCTTTGTCTGCTTTCGCATTTGTTCCACCAATTCTTCTCTTTCCCTTCTTTGCTGTCCCCTCCCTCCCTAGCGTCCCTACCTCTCTGAGCATTTTCTCCCTCTGTTGCTATTTCTACCTCACATTCTGGACCTCACCTACACCTTCAGTTTCTCACACGAGAGAAACAGTACAGTATTTACACAGCTGCATCCTGTTTGCTTCACTTATGAGTATGGTCTCGAGTGCACCCATTTAGCCACAAACTCATTATTAATCTTAAAATATAAAGATAATAAAAGCATTTATTAGGTTTACTGAAATTTTAACATGCTCATTTTTTGTTTCTTTTCTCCTGATATAAAAATGTCAAATAGTTTGACTAAAACTATATTCTTAAAAGTAGCAAGATAAAATATAAAATAAAATACTAATATACATGATGACAGTAAAAGTAATAACACTATGAATTAGTGTTGATGTTTACTATTTATTTGGTAAGAAAATCTGATTACTTCACATTACTCTGCATTATAGATGTCAATGAAATTACTTTCATGATATTTAGCATTTGCTTTCAATATAAGGATGTAACACATTTTATAGACTCAGGAACCAATATCTTGTATAAATTCACAACTAATATGAGCTACTGTAAAAAAATTTTATAGACAGTTGCATTCTTTTGAATGTTAAATCACTATTTAGAACAGTGAAAGTACAACATACTTGTTTGCATGAGATCATACTAAAACTGAAGCTGTTTTACTGAATATATTATTTTACTGAGTTCAGCTATTATTACTGAACATACAAAATCTTAACTCCTTATTTCTGAACTGCTGAACTTTAAAATATCACCATAAATATAAAATGTTCTATAACACATGAACAATATGTTTATATCTTAGATTGTGAATATAGTGATTTTAGACAAGAATACAATAAAGCAGAGTGAATTTCAAGGAATACTTAGCAAATAGATTTAAAAAGTGGAACAATAGACCTTTTCAGATAAGACAATATAAACTAGTAATTTGAAAAATGCAGGGACTTAAAATAGGAATAAATATTTGATAAATGAATTAATCTATCAGGTCGTGAAATTACACCTTTTACATTAGAAATGACATGAAATAGCTCCTTATTCATTACCTTCTGAATACATACTATATCCCAGAAATACTAGAATGTGGTTCCATGGAGATCACAGCCTGGCGGAAGTTTTAAAGGCATAATTTTTAAAAAGGAGGTGGTTTTCTTGAATTTTAAAGATATTGCCAAATTATCTCAATTCTCAGCTTGGGCTACTTAAATGATCAGGGGAGAATTTGTCAGGTTCTGCCCACACGCTGCTGACACAGTTTTAGGAAGATGTGACAGGCATGTCAGGCCTTCCTGGTCTTCCCAACCGCGTTACTTACCTATAAGTAACTATAATACAATAATTCAAGTGCTGATTTAAGTAATGTTAATTTTTTCAGTAATGTTAGGCATTCAGATATATTTGATATATCTGATAATGTTAGAGTTCTGAGAAATTCCTTCAGTTAACGTTAATTAAAGTTAAATTAGTCTGTCTTTTACAAACAGGACCTTCAAGAGTCTCTGCTATTATAAGAGAATGTGAGATGACAGCTCTATTATGAAGATAAGGTTAACAAAATTCACTTTATTTCTAGGTATATTTACTTTTCTAACATGTTTCTGAAAGCTGGGACACACTAATTAGAATATAAAGGAAATGAAGAACATTGAAATTACCTATACTATGCATTACTATCTTTTTAAATCTTCATATCGAAGTTTAGAAGGCCCACAGTAGTGATTGTGCCCAAAGCGGGCTGGACACGGTGAATCCCCCGACGCGCTTGCTTTGAGCAGGCTGAAGCCCGCGCCGAGGGCAGCAACTCGCCCCTGAGTTAACTCGCACAAGCAAAACCTCCCGACCGCAAGGACGATGCTCTGGTCGGAAGCGTGTGTTTTGTCCCGCCTGTTGCTAACCCGAGACGCTCTGTCTCGCCCTCCAAGAGCCCGGCGGCCGTCAGTTTCCACAGCCCGTCGCCGTCCGCCTCCACCCCACGCCCGGCTCCCGGACTCAGCGCCTGGGGCCGGCGGCTGCGCCCCCGACTCGGCACTGCCCGTCCTCTCGGCTCCGCCCTCGCCGTGCGCGGCCCGGGTCCCGGAGTGAGCCCAGGGTCTCTGGCCTCCAGCGGCAGGGGCTCTAAACCCCGGAAACCCGGATTTGGCCTGCTCGAGCAAGCTCACGCCCTCCACCTTGTGATTTAAGAGAATGGAATTGAGTGTACGATGCTTGATGTGACCTTTGGTCTTTAGTGGTTTTGAAAAAGTATGAAGTATAAAGATAGCCTTAGTAAAACTGCCACTTTGAATGGGCATGCTTTCACGTTATTTAAGAGGAGTACCAGCCTCACATATCTAACAATAAATCACAAAACATTAAACACCTCAAGGACACGTAGGGTCAGAATACAACAGATGATGCTTCTTTCCAAGAAAGTACAATATAAATGGTCACAACCCCTTGTGGAGAAAACATTCATTCTATCACTCCCGCGCAGTTACTTTTGATAAATTGACTTCCGTTAGTTCTCAGCTAAATAAATAAGCACCTTAAAAAGAACAAATGAACACTTTGTAAATGAATCGCTTCTGTGACAATTTATCTGGACCCCGTGCTAGAGAGCGTGGCTCAATTGATGTGTCCACCTTTTCACAGCAAACTGAGCAGCTCAGAAGTGACGCGAACATGACGCCGCTGAGCTGCCTGGGGCTCAGACGCCGGAGCTGCCTCCGACCTCCCTCCCGGCCGGGCTCCCGCGGCGAGGGGCCTGCTCGGGACAGGCCTGCACCCTCCGGTTCTCTGAAGCCTCTCCGTCTGTGGTACGGTCAGTGCCGACGAGTCCACTCTGCTGCCCGCCCCTCAACCACACGTTGAAAAAGTACATGATTTTGTCAAAGACGCGAGCAGATTTCAGACGAACCACCGTCACCTGTTGCCCCCCGCGAGCCGCTCGGGTCCCCAAGGGGGCTCCTGTCACCTCTCCCACAACTGAAAAGCAGCCTCCGTCACGTATTATTTAGAAGCTGGAATTAATAAACTCTTGCCCCTTAAGTGATCAGGGGACATAGGAGACAGAACTCGGCACGGCCCATCTCTTTCTGGGGCTAAGGTTGAAAAGCAGCCCACCCACGAGGAACAGCCCCGTGGGCCCTGCTGCCGAGGAGCCCGCGCACGGCCCGCCGGACCCCCCGACGGGCGCGGCCGGCATCTACAGAGCGCTGACAGAGTCAGCTCGGGAAGCCGTTTGGTTTCGCTGCCGACGTCCACTCCGGGCGCAGCTGCCAGAGCTTCGAACAGCTGTCAGAACCCAGCGCTCACGGCCGCAGCGGGGCAAGCGCCTGGCTGGTGGGTGTCCTGACATAACTAACAGGCGTTGCCAGGGCACTCAGGCACGATCGCGGGTCCTGGCAGGGCTTCGTCCCTTCGCTCCAGACTGTGGCGCTGGCCGGCCCGCAGGGCCCCCTCCAAACTGCAGCGTGGAGGACACTCTGTTCAACGCGCCGTCCACACCCTGGCCCCCTGGGCAGCCTCTGCATTAGTTCCGTGGGTCCCAGGTTTACTTCACGTGCTATGGCCACACCGGCTGCTTCTAGACTACTTCGACGACTTCACTGAGGCCAAAACCCACTGGGAATAATTTTACGGTTTTCTTTTGTCTTACATTTAACACGGTGGAAAGACAACGCAGGACACCGGGGAGACGTGCTTCGTTACCCATCAGACCCCGTGCAAAGCCTGCCGGAAACACTGCCGGGCCCGGGCTGCCCTGCGCACCAGGCGCTGCGCTCGGCCTCTGCACCAGCTCCCCGGGCAGCGCGGGAGCCCGGGCAGAGCCGGAACGGGGCACACGGGCGTCCGCGCTGGAACTCTGCGTTCGAGGCCCCGGGGGGGAGAGGGGGCCGCCGGGCGGTCCTGGCTGCCTCTGTCCCCGCCCGGCCGCGCGCTGAGAGCCGCCTCCCTCGCCAGTCCGGCTCCGCCGGGCCCGGGAAGCGCCGACGACACACCGGGCTCCTGGGACTGGCGGGTCTCCCGGCCGGGGGGTGGGGGGAGGTACTGCGCTGTGACACGCAAGCGTGAGGCCCTGGCCCCTGCGCGCACGCCCACACATACACGCGCGCACGCTCACGTATGCACACGTGTGCGCATGTACATGCGCACACACATACACACATGCACACACATACACATATACACACATGCACGCACGCACGCACGCACACGAATGGTAAAGATGAAGGCACAGATAACTGCTCCAGGAACCCCGTTTCCTCCGCGATTCTAGGCGCGGATGGAGCCGCGTGAGGACCGAGCGGAACCTCCCCAGGTGGCCGACACGGAGCCTGGGCAGCCGGGGCCCTTCCCGACTCAGCCTGGGGCCGGGGTCCTGCAAAGAGCCGAGGCGCCGCCAGCGCGGCTCACAGGCGCCGGCCCGTCCCACCCGCAGGCGGAGCTCTGCTGGCCCGCGGACCCAAACGCCTGCTTCCGAGGCTTTGCGAGTCCTCGGCTTCGAGGACGAGAAGCAGTTCCCAGCTTTGCTGAGGAACTGGTTTTATTTGCACACACTACAAGGCCACACGCAGGAAAAGTCCAATTTATTATGAAAAAACCTACTCACCATTGATATCGCAATTAATCTTCCTGGTTTTTTTTTTTTTTTTGAGACAGGGTCTCGCTTTGTAGTCCAGGCTGGCCCTGAGCTCACTATGGAGCCCAGGCAAGCCTCGAACTCAGCAATCCTCCTGCCTCTGCCTCCCAAGTGCTGGGATGACAGGAATGAGCCACCACGCCCAGCCTTCCTGTTATTTTTATCAGTCTCAGTAAGGTTTCACAGGGTCACTTTTTGCTTTTTAAATATATCTTGTTTTATTTCATGGAAGAATTCAATGATACAACATTTCCATCACTTTGAAAAATTAGTATCTTATACAAATCTGGAATTATACATCAATATATTGGCAAAATTTATTTCTGTTGTGGAACTCGAAAAAGTCCTATATGTATCTGTAATAAGACAGCAAATCCTAACTTCTCCAACTCAGTGTTCACAGGGATGTTTGATGCCAATATATGCATCCACTGTTTAAAATAATTTATTTTTATTCTGTAAATTAGCAGTATAATATATATTATAAAAATGGTTCATAAGTAATATAAATTGTCGTGCTAATCACTAAAAATCATTCCAAAATTTGGAAGTTATTCGTTGATTTGTAGAAATGTTTGTAAAAGCTTTTGTTTGATGTCGCTGTCACGAAGCAGTGCCTCTGCTCCATACATGATGTGAGAAACCTTTCAAGAACTTTGCCCATTAATTATAAGCTGTTAGGCACCATTAGGACAGCCATTAGGTGTCTGCGTAAGTAGAGTTTCTCTGCATTTAAACTAACATTTCTATTTTCAACTAAAACCGACAATAAATCTGAGTCTCATACTTAACATGATTAAACTCATCGACAGATGCCATGAAAATGTGGCTGAACCAGGGTTGGTGGCTCACGCCTGTCATCCCAGCCCTCGGGAGGCAGAGGCAGGAGCATCACCTCTGAGATCGAAGCTTACCTGGGCTCCCTAGTGAGCGCAGGACCAGCCTGAACTACAAAGCGAGACCCTGTGTCGAAAAAAAAAAAAAAAATTACGACAAAAGGCGGCTGAGGGCTCAGCCTGGCACCAGGCCGCCCAGAGTAGGACCCTGAGCCTCCTCTTTGGATCTAAACAAACCCCGCACTCCAGTGTCCTCGTCGCTCCGAGGGCCTGCAGCGGCCGGCCTGGGCCTGCTCTCAGCAGGGTGCCACGGACATCCATGCCCGGCGCTCACAGAGCCAGGGGCGCGGGGCGACTCTCACCGAGAGGGTGGCGGCGGCGGCGGCACTCGCTGCCTCCCTGCGCCCGTCCCTCCCGCCGGCGCCCCCGCCGCCCAGAGCCCAGAGCCCCGCGCGTCGCCCCCGCCGCCCGTGCCCTGTCTGTCCGCTCCTCCCCGCACCGCTTGAGGGCGGAGCAGGGCCGGGCAGCGGGGAGGCCCTGAGCCCAGATCTGCAGCGCGGGCCCCAGAGCGCTCGTCTCCGAGGTGCGGGCTGCCGCCCCCTCGGTGTCCTGCTCCGGACGCTCGGAGCCGAGCGCGAGGCCACGGAGGCCCTTGGGCGTCTCCGGGCCTCACCCAGGGACCGGCAAGCGGCGCCGCCGAACAGCTGTGGGTCTCGGAGAGGCAGCAGCGCCGCGAGGCCCTAATTACGACCGGAAGTCGCCTCTGGTCCGCGCAGAAGGCGGAGGTGACGGCAGGGAGGCCGGAAGGCTTTGGGGAGCAGCCTGGGCAGGCAGCCGTCCTGCGGCGGCTACGGACGCCTCCACCCGGACAGAGCCACCCTCGCGCCGGGCCGGGCCGTCGCCCAGGCCGCCGGGGCCTCCCGCCCTCGCCTCGGACCCCGCTGGAGCCCACGCGCCGCGAAGGCTGCTGTCCCACGGACGCAGGGGCCGCAGACCCTGCTCACGCGGCTGCGCTCCTCCGAGGCGCGGCGAGCGAGACCCGGCCCTCCTCCCTGAGCCGGGGCACAACACGCAGATTCCTCATTACCAAAGGGAGGAACGTCCACCCTACGAGGTGACTGCCGAGTCAGGAGATGCGGACAATGCAATTCATGTGCCTGTAAAAATTAAAACGAATTGTTTCAACCGGTGTCACGCGACTAGCGGAGCTATGGACAAGATTCGTTAGACTCTCGGCATCTCGAATCCAGCGAGATCAGGTCCCACTCAGGCTGGTCCCGGCGCCGCCAGGAGCGAAGAGCAGCCCCTGCCGCCCACACACCCAGGTGTCAATGCTCTGCACAGCGGGGGCCCAGCCTGACGTGCTGAGCAATAATTCAAAAGCTGGCACTGAACTTGTTTGGTTCTTTTGGTTTGTTTTGTTTTGTTTTTGCTTTTTGAGACAGGGTCTCGCTCTGTAGTTCAGGCTGGCCCTGAGCCCACTAGGGTGCCCAGGCAAGCCGCCGCGAACTCAGCAATCCTCCTGTCCCTGCCTCCCGAGTGCTGGGATGCACTGAACTTGTTTTTTAAAAGTAAGATGTAATTAAAGAATTCCCCACAAACTGTTTTAAAATGTCTTGAAGAAAGAACACAGGAAAAATGCTGTGATGTGTGCCCCGTTATCCGCCAGGCACCTGACCATTCTCGTCAATACAGAGTAAACACACTTATCACCTTAATCAGATGCGGTATTTGTCCAAAATCAGACAAATGCTTTACACACTGTAGACTCTGGACTCAGAGTTCAGGTTAAAACCTTCAAGTAAAGTTATGTTGGTTCTATTATCAAGTTATCATTTAATTGAAGAAACACGGTAGCTATTCCCTGTTACTTTCTCATTCGAAGAGGAAGTGGCTTTGATTTGAGATGGTTTTAACTATCAGAATGAAAGAACATAAGATTTATTCTTCTTTTAGTTTTGCTGTACAGAGGCTTTACAAAGAGCAAGGGGGAGGGCTTCCTGCCTCCCGGGAGAGGCCCGCAGCCACGGGCCAGCGGGCGGGCGGCGGTGGACGGGCCTCGCGGCCAGCAGAGTCCGCAGCAGACGCCAGCGCGCCGCCAGCCGGCCGGCAGGAGACGCCTTCGCCAAAGACACCACTTGAAATTAGAACCTGTTCCGCACAACTCAACGGTGTGTGCCCCTTCTGGAGACTGGACTGACCCGTGTGGTGTGTGTGCAAGGGGTCGTGGCCAGGGCACAGGATGGCTCCTCCCTCGCCCTCGAGACGGGCACCTCTGCCCTGCTCGCCCACCCGGCCACACGGGCTCGGCCCCAGCACAGAGCAGCGGTGCACGTCCCCGCCCATGCATGTGTGCAGGAAAATACGAAGAGGCTTACCTACAGAAAAAGCGCAAAATGAGAATTAACTTGTGGCATATACTGGTACAAATTCCCCAATGGTATATGTGATTCAGAGATGTATATAAATTATACCAATAAAGAATTCAATTTTAAAAAAAAAAAGAAAAAGTACATATTTTCACAAATATTCAGCATCTAAGTACTAACAAATTAAAGCATTATTACAAAACCCAGTCTGGAGTATAAAAAAAGTTCCAAACTTCGTATCATACAATGTTGGTCACGTGACTTTGCCGCAGCGCGGCTGACAGAGCCGCCTGGGACGCAGCGGGACACACAGCGGAAGCCACAAATACTTCGAAAAGGAAATTTGAACAACACAGGTGTTTTGATCAGATTTGTGTACACTCTGATCAGGAATACCTACATTTTAAATTTTGCTGTAAATTCTTTATTTTCTAAACAACAATGCATATTTTCCTCTTTTATCACTTTATAGACAACCATAAAAGCAAAGAAGAATGACAGAACTATGAAAGATGAAGAGTAATTAAAAGTAAACTGAGGAAAGTTGTACGCACTAAAGAAGTAGAGTTTGAATCTAAAAAGGAAATGAAACACTGTTCATATTAATTAAAAGTGTCTTTGAAACACTGCCTGTTGTGGAATATAAAATAAACTTGAAGTTTCTTCACTGTCTCCTAGTAAATAATGAGAAATTATACTTGCCAGGGGAAAGATTCCCGTTTGTGAACATAATTATGCTAAAAATAACTTTGTGAAATCTGGGGTAATATTTTATTGATGTGAAGTACACTGCCTGACATATAATAAAAAAGTGTGTAATCTTAGATAGGTAAATGGGTACTCTGAAGATAATATTACTGTTACAAATTTGCCTGAGTATAAATGAGTTCTTATGTGAAGGCCCAGCGACATCCCTTCTGATCAAAGCTTTATGGGTTTGTTTCCATCTGCACAGTGTAATGAATAAAGCAAAGCACAGAAGATGCTATTTAAATTGCTAGCATGCCTCACACCAAGCCACATAACGCATTCCAGCCCACAGCTCTTCCACAGGGTATAAAGAAAAATGGAAGCATGGTGAGCACAGGCACAGTGAGCACCTCTTTTTCTCCCTGAGTAAACCTTTGGAATTCGCTTTTTTTTTTTTTTTTTTTTGAGACAGGGTCTCGCTTTGTAGCTCAGGCTGGCCCTCAGCTCCCTGTGTAGCCCAGGCAAGCCTCAAACTCAGCAATCCTCCTGTCTCTGCCTCCCGAGTGCTGGGATGACAGGTGTGAGCCACCATGCCCAGCTGGAATTTGCTTTTGACTATGTGCTGTATTCATGATTTAAGAGTAAAGAGAAAATTAAAATTATGGCTGTTACATGTTGTTACAGAAATTGTGCAATGTGCCACTTTTCTATTTTTTACGTTTACATTTTTTACATTTCTATTTTTTACATTATAGTAGAATGATTTTCTATAAAAATAAAGCACTTTATTTTAAAATTTTTACATTTATATATTTTATCTAAACATTATGAAAAAATATTTACCTGTCTCTCAGCATTATACATTGGGCAAACAACAGGAAATAAATCTACGTCTTAAAGAACAGTAGAGCCATGAGAGAAATAATGCGCATCCATCCATATAAAATAACAAATCAGAAAACCAGTAACTGTTTTGTCATGGAAACCCTCATGTCTTTCCGCAGACACCGAGTCAAGTCTCACATGCACAGGCGCTGAGGGAGCCGCGGAGCCGTCCACAGGCCGCACCGGCCGCGCCCCCTGCTCTCGGCCCCCGGCTCCCTGGCCAGCAGGGCTCGTCCGGCCAGGCGCCCCTCGGGACGCAGGGACTGAAGGTGCCATCATCGCCGCAGACTGGCAGCGGGCAGCGGGCTCTGCAGAGCCGCGCAGAAGGGAAGGATGGGGGCTCCGAAGACCCAGTGCGTCACTGAACAACCTGGCCAAGTATCAGCTGGATTTCAAACAATATAGCCTCTTAATAACAGGATTGAGATAGATATCAATATTTTTAAAAAGCAATTTTGCACTTCTACCCCTTCTCTCTTCCACCAAACTTCCACATAAAAAAGTAAAAGAAGGGGCCGGAGATTTTGTTCAGTGGTTCCGGCGCCTGCCTCGCAAGCGCAAGGTCCTGAGTTCGATCCCGGGAACCACATACAATGCTGGGCGTGGTGACTCATGCCCACCAGCCATCAATGCCACATACCACCGTGCCGGGCGTGGGGGCTCACGCCTGTCATCCCAGCACTCGGGAGGCAGAGGCAGGAGGATTGCTGAGATCGCGGCGGCTTGCCTGGGCTACACAGGGAGCTCAGGGCCAGCCTGAACTACAAAGTGAGACCCTGTCTCAAAAAAAAAAAAAAAGTAAAAGAAAATAATAGTATTAATAAATCATTAAAAGAATTATGCTTTTACATTTTGGAGGGGAGCTAAAAAATAAATGTGGCTCTAAAACCATAAATTTTATACTTTTGATCAAACAAAATGTAAAGCTTTAAGAAAACACTATTTGAAAAAGGCAAACTATTCAAGTATCTGTAAGCTATGAAACTGACAGCATGATGTTATTAAGACCCCATATTGCGGCAATTTGGTCAGAGAGTGGCGCTCGGTGTCATTAAACGGAGCCAAGAAGGGCTCGCGAGAGCCGTCTGCGGGGGAGGCGCTGGGGGCAGTGGCGGAGAGCGGGCCGGAGGGCGCCGGGCAGGGCGGGGAAGCCGGACCTCAGACCTGGGCTCCGGGGCGGGGCGGACTTCACCTCCAGCTCCGCGAGAGAGACGCAGCGGCCTGCGGACCTGTGTCCTCCGACGCTGGCGGCAGCGCCATCGCTCGCAGGCTCCGGGAGCACCCTCGGGGGTCTGCGGCGGGGCGGCCCGAGGCCGGCGGGGCCCGCGTGGGGCACAGGTGGGGCACACGGCAGGTACACACGGGGCACACGGCGGGGCACACAGCAGGACACACAGCAGGGCACACATTGGGACACAGGCGGGGCACAGGTGGGGCACACGGCAGGGTACACAGCAGGGCACAGGGGGCACACGGCGGGGCACAGGGGACACACGGCGGGGCACAGGCAGGGCACATGGCGGGACACAGGTGGGGCATATGGTGGGATACACATGGGCACACGTGGGGCACACGGCGGGGAACAGGTGGGGCACACGGTGAGGCACACGGTGGGGTACATGGTGGGGCACAGGCAGGGCACGTTCCTGAGCAGGCAGAGGGCACGCTCCTGAGCAGGCACAGGGCACGCTCCTGAGCAGGCACAGGGCACGCTCCTGAGCAGGCACAGGGCACACTCCTGAGCAGGCACAGGGCACGCTCCTGAGCAGTAATCTAACTCTGCAACTCTTAGTCTATTTTGACAGAATGTGAATTTAGTTACAAAGATGTTAGAACTAACGCACGAGTCTTCCCGAAATGAATCTTCCCCTTGACTCACGCCCTCTGCTGTGGCTCAGGATGCGTTCATGTAAGTGTTCTGTCCTTGCGAAGTGTGCCAGAGCTATGATAGCCTTTAATTCACAGTGTTATTGAAGGATTCTTGGAGCAGTGAGGAGAGAGCAGTCCTGCACAAGTGTAACACTCCCTCTGGGTCAGTTTTGTTACCACTGAGATTGTTACTATGAGCTCGATACAAGCTCATTTGTTTGAAAAACAAATCCCATTCAACTGTTGGGAACATTTTCAAATACAAGTGTATTCCTTAAAATCTGAGGTTGTAACCAAAGAAAGAATAAGAAATTGATAGCCAAATTTAAAATAAAGTAGTTTAAGCCATTAATTCAATAAAATTAACCTAAACTTTGTTTATAAAGGGGAAGAGCCTACAACTGTATAATTTTACATATTATTTTTTGTTAGAAAAATAACTTTTCTTACACATAAGACTTCTGAAACTTATTTCTTCTCTAACATTTCAAACCAACCTCTCTTAGATGAATTTAAGAAGAAATGCACATTGAAATTCTTTTGATATGCCTTGAAGTCTCTGTTGAAAATAAGCATCATAAAAAAATACGAATCCATCTCAGTGCCAAAGACAGCTCCATATTATTGGATCTTTTGTGGAACTATTCATTATATCTGATCTCTCACTGTTAACACACTGATTCCCAGAATGTAACGTTTGATAAATTTTTAAACTGCAGCCAAAAGAAACAATACAGACAGTAAAAAAACTCTTAAAATACAATGAACTTGTAGACTTAAAATCTGACATTAATCTGTAGTTAACCATCAAAATTGCCATATTTATACTTAGTTCAGTTACTGATGGAATGCACGCTGGGAACCAGCCAGTCTGGGAGAGCTGACTGCACAGTCGGACTGACCGGCAGAGCTTTCCTGCCTGCAGACACGCCGGGGAGCAGCCAGCGGGGCCCTCACATGCCGCGATGCCTCAGTGGGAGCCACACAGGAGCCCATGCTGCCTCAAGGACTACTGCGGGTGCCGGCCCTGCCCCCGGGCCGTTCGAGCCCTTGGGTACTAGAGTTGTATGGAATGGAAGGTGCGGCAAGCCCGGTCTGCGGCCTGCGCTACCTAGAGCACCGCGGATCAGGCCCGAGCGCGGCTTCTTCTCTAAGCTTCGTTCCATCTGTTTATTAATCACTTTGCCTCGTGCCGTCAGACTCACAGGAGACTAGCACTTACTGGAGAGGTTCTAGTTATGCTCCCTTCCTCTGTTTCCCACAAATGCATCCTACAGGAGAAATTTCCTTATGTCACTGTTAAATAATGTAACATGAATTATATACAGTTATACGAATTGAGTACCATTAAAAAGGCACTGGGTCCAGACATATATCTTGAAATATTCAGATGGCTGAAGTAGGAAACAGTAGTAATTTCTATTATTTTGGGGTATAGAATCTTTTACATACTACTGAGAGCAGTCCTTTATGCAAGTGCTTTGCCAACTTTAATTTTGAGAAAAAAACCAAAAATGCAGCTATAATTATTACCTCCATTTCACAAATAAAGCTATGCGCAGGGCGCTGAATTACTGCTTGAGGCTACTTGGCTCAGCGGCGGGAGAACTAGGGTCAAGCTCGAGTCTGACTCCAGCGACTGCCTGGTTCCCCGGGAGAGGGCAATGAACGGCACTGTGTGCCTGCGGGCACTTCAGGCATGCTCATTTCCTGAAGACCTTCGCTGACGTGGTTTCCGTGTGCGTCTGTGCATCTCTGTCTGTGCGTCTGTGCGCACAGTGTGTGTGTCTGTCCGCGTGTGTTTCTGAAAGGGAGCTGTGTGGTGTCTCTCGCAGTCTCCACTCACTGGCTGGATTCAACTCCGGATCCCGCCGTACGCGGGCCTGACTTCTCTCACTGGCCCATATTCAGAACAAGGAAGAGCCCCTTTAAAACGTCTCAAGTTCTGCGTTAGAGGGTCAGTGAGCAATATTCACAGGAGACTCAAATATCCCGTGCCTTTTGTTTATGAGTCTCAGAAACCTAAAGTTTTAGATTTATTACCGTTTTCCAGAGAATCCACACTCAGTTTTTTTAAATTAGGAATGCGTAACAGGTGACATTTGCTACGCACTCACTACAGCAGGCATCTTGCCAAGCCCTGCGTGTTAGGAAAAGCATTCTTTCCACTGTAGGGACCAGATCTAAAGTGGAAAGAGCTCACAGGGAAGCGCGAGCCCAGGACTGACCTTTGGGACTGTCTGGACCCCAGCTCCGTCCCGTCAGGATCGCCTCTTCCACTGCAGCCAAGAACCACTCTGAGGTGATGCTCAGAGGACAAACGGTGGTCCTGGCAAATACAGGGAGTGAAAAGTCAAAAGTTATACCCTGAGTTATGAACACTGAAGCATCCACAGTAAAAAGCAGAAGCACTTGGCAATTTTCACATGGACACGGGAAAGGAACACTCTTATATGCAAGACTGCTGGAGCTTTTTTAGAGTATTTCAGCTATGGAAAAATTTTGATGAACATTTTTATAGCTACAAAAAAGGATGCATTGGAGGATATTTCAAATGTAGATGCAATTGCTCATCACTTTCTCTTGTGGCATTTGGGACAGCGTAGCCTAGTGCAGTTTTCAGGCAAATATACAGAAGATTTCAGGGTAAAAGCCAATAAAACTCCACTTTCATCTCTTGAAACAAAGAAACCCATACAATAGAAATTATCTCTCTGCACTTTTATATTTGTATCTGCACAAAAGGTGTGCCAGTAAGAGCCTCATTAGGTAAAGTGATATCACATTTTGACCTGACACACAAAATTTTATTAATAGACTTTCAAGCTTCCTTTCCCTGCATTTATTTGCATCATATAACTACATGCCAAACCAAGCATATCACGGGTATCTTGACACTATCATACTTCATACAAGGACATTTCAAGTAAAGAACATGTGGAAAATGACGGCATGTGTCTACACCTCCCCACCCTCTCATCAGTCTCCAGAAGGCTCCAGATTAGCACTGGAAACTAATTCATTAATTACTTAACGAATTGTGCACATATGCTCAAAGTTACAACAGCAAGACTATTTACCACCGCACTCTCTATACAAAAATAAAACTAGTAATAACAACACATTTATCCCTCAGTAGGAGAATGGAAAATAATGATTTATCTATACATTAGGTATTAATCACTAATTAAAATTAATAAATGAAATGTCTATGCCTTACTACATGCATATCTACATAATAAAATGTCTTAGACGGACACATATCTGAGTCAAAAGCCAGCTCAAAACTGTGCATGGTGGAGTCCATTCAGGTTGAGCAGCCAGGCGGCGGCGCGGGCCGCTGGAGAGACCCAGGCGTGGGCGGGGCAGGCGCCGTGGCCGAGGTCGCACCGCCCACGCCCGACAGCGCGGCCCGGAGAGCGCCCACGGGGGCCCCGAGGTCCCGGCGGAGCTGGCAGGGACTCAGCAACTCCGGGCACGGGAGACAGCGACACGGCACGCACCTCTGCCCGCTCGCTCCCCACCCACGGGGGGGGCCCTGGCCCGGACCCCGTGGGCACACGCCGCGCTCCTGCCCCCGAGACAGCGCCGCGGCCGCGAACATCACCCTGCCGTCGCGGGGCCAAGGGACGGGCACGCGGTTCCTTCCCGAGGCGGGGACGGGCTGTGTGCGGCCAGCGGCGGGCGGACCAGGCCGCAGGCTGCGCAGGACGCGGGGACACGCGAGGACAGGGAGACTGGAGCAGAGAACTAGGATCGCGGTCACGCAGAAAAGGCCTTGGCAGAAGCTTAAGCCCCTTCACCACAAAAGCTGGAAGCGGAAGCGGCGTAAAGGGGAGGTGAACTGGGCAGCTCTTCCGGCCGAGCTCTAGCAAGGGCAGGGGACTCACTCACACCTCCTGTCGGGGCCCCAGGGGAAGCCCCGCTTACCGAGATGAAAAAGGAAGCAGGATACAGAGTACTAAGGAAGAAATATAATTGTGTTTTGAAGTATTATAATTATTTGCTTAAAATCTCAACAAATTAACAAAAGAGTAAGTACTTAGAACAAGGTTGCAGAACACAAAATATATACAAAGCTAACTTACTTTTGGATATACCAACAGTGAACAATTTAATTTAGAAATTAAAGACACAGCCGGGCATGGTGGCTCACACCTGTCATCCCAGAACTCGGGAGGCAGAGACAGGAGGATTGCTGAGTTCCAGGCTTGCCTGGGCACCATAGTGAGCTCAGGGCCAGCCTGAACTACAAAGTGAGACCCTGTCTCAAAAAAAAAAAAAAAATTAAAGACACAAGGCCATTGGAAACCCCTCCCAAACAGAAATCATAGGTTAACCTTGAAAAATGTCTACAAAAGATATATGAGAGAAGCCATAAAACTTTTACAAAAGAAATTTAAAACACGTTATTCCAAATTTATGGGGAGAATTTATTAAGTTGTTAACACCTCAACTTGGTCTATAGATTCAATTCATTCCCAATAAAATTCCCAGAAACTTATATTGTGGATATCAACAAAATACCTGTAAAGTTCAGATAGAAAACAACACCAGAGTACTCACACAATGCTTCGGTGAAGAACAAAGTCCCAGCACTGCCAGTGTCCAACTGCACAGCTCAGGGACCGAGAAGCGTGGCCTTAGCCACGGCATGAGCAGCCCGGTGGGAGACGGCAGAGGCCGGAAGCAGATCCCTGCGAACACAGTCACACTGAAGACCCAGCCCGGAGCAAAGACGTCCAGGGAGCTAAGAGCTATGATTTCAGCAAATGGTCCCGGGACAACTGATCATTCGAATGACAAGAAAAGAATCTGCACATAGATGTGATAGATTTCACAAAAATTAGCTCTAAATGCATCATGGACCGAAATGTAAAATGCAAAACTAAACTTCTGGATGATAATACAGAAGAACATCCAGGTTATCTTGCATTTGCAATGATTTTATTTAGACACAATGCAAAGAAAACCATTCAAGAAAGTCACATGCATAAATTGTACTGCATAAAGTAAAAAAAAATTGAGAAAGACACTGTTAAGAGAATCACAAGTTGCCACAATGTCACAAATTTTACAAATTTTGCATCTAATATTTATAGAGTATACGGATAATAATTTTAAGGTATACAATGGATAAAAATCTAAGCAAACAGTTCACCAAAGAAAATACTGCAATATGGCAAATAAGTATATTAAAATGCTCAAAATCATATGCCCTCAGAAAACTGCAAATTAAAACGTAAAGTTCCACCACGTATTCAGAGGAGCTGAGACTCGCGCCGGGCACGCGGACGCACCACGGTGCGGAGCCCTGGGCCCCTGGGCGGCTCGGCCGCTGCGAGCGACAGGCTGGCAGGTTCTCAGAGGCTACGCAGGGTCTCCCGGAGCCCGCGGCCAAACCTCGACTGCTCACGTGAGCCAAAAGCTGACAAACACGAAAATCCACGTGCCAACGTGCACGGCAACTCTATTCAGAACGGGCCACACGTAGAAGAAAAAGCGCGTCCTCAGCCAGCGACACGCTCGCTGCTGGCTCATCTGGAGGGACCGACCCCGGCAGGAGGGAGTGGCCGCCGCCGGGCACCAGCGCAGGGGCCGCCCGAGAGCGCCCTGGGCCCCGTGCCCCCAGCGCATCTGGCACCGTCTCTCGGGAGGGCTGTGCCTGCCAGGGGGAGGCGGCAGCGTGGCCCGGGTGGGCCTCTCAAGGCGGCGGGACGCTGCCCCCGACACCATTACTGCCGACAAAGGACCTTAAGCATTTGTTAAAAATCCACAGAACTACACCACAAAGAGGGGGCACAAAGGTCAGTCCTGGGCTAAACACTAGAAGAAAATACGATGCATCACTTGTAACCGAAGCACCACGCGGGAAAACGGCGACACGAGCAGAAGACAGAGAGAAGGACGGGGAGGAATCGCCCTTCGCACGACTCTCGCTTCCCGGAAGCGGCTCTCGCGGAAGTGTCCGTCTGGGGAGCCGAGGCCCGGAGGGAGCAGCGCCGAGCAGACGGCCGTGTGCGCGGACCGGGGCCCTCCAGGTGCCGCCGCGCCGGCTGCAGCCCGAGCTGGACCCTGGCCCGCAGGGCAGAGCAAGGAACACCACACTGCTCACGGCGGTGCTGAGGCTCAGTCGTACCAGGCGCTGGGTCCAAAACAAAACTCCCCGATGCCCACCTGGTGGACGCACCGTCCCGTCCGGAGACCGCCGGAGCCGAGCTGGTCCAGTCCCCCTGCCCGGCCAGTGTGTCCCCAGGACTTGATCCCTCTTCCTTGTTCTTTCCTGTTTCTACCTCTCCTTTCTATCAGACCCAATGTCTGTTGGTCCTCGTTTCCGTGTGACCTTCTTGTGCCCTCCCCTGTGGCAGAGGCTCTCCGGGACGGCTGCAGGTGCCCCCCGGACACGGGCCCCCGGCCAGCCCATGCCCTCGAACCGGCCGTCGCGGGCGCTGTCGGCTCTGCGCAGAGGGAGCTGGGGCCCGGGGACAAGCCAGGCCCGGGGACAAGCCGGGGCCGGGGACAAGCCGGGCCCGGGGACAAGCCGGGGCCGGGGACAAGCCGGGCCCGGGGACAAGCCGGGGCCGGGGACAAGCCGGGCCCGGGGACAAGCCGGGGCCGGGGACAAGCCGGGGCCGGGGACAAGCCGGGCCCGGGGACAAGCCGGGCCCGGGGACAAGCCAGGGCCCCGGGACAAGCCAGGGCCGGGGACAAGCCGGGCCCGGGGACAAGCCGGGCCCAGGGACAAGCCAGGGCCCCGGGACAAGCCAGGGCCGGAGACAAGCCGGGCCCGGGGACAAGCCGGGGCCGGGGACAAGCCGGGCCCGGGGACAAACCGGGGCCGGGGACAAGCCGGGCCCGGGGACAAGCCAGGGCCCTGGGACAAGCCAGGGCCGGAGACAAGCCAGGGCCGGAGACAAGCCGGGGCCGGGGACAAGCCGGGCCCGGGGACAAGCCGGGGCCGGCCCTCAGCCCGCTGGGACCCAAGCAGTCAGATCAGGCTCCCGCCGGGGTGGATGTTTATTCTCTTCTTTTCCTGATCTCCTTTCCTGTATGTTATCTCCCTTTCTGTTTTTGATAATGTTAAATTTATTAGCTGGCAAATACCTTATGCTCTGAATCATTTTTAATTCAGAGTTTTAAGTCATTTTTAATTAGCTAAGAATTTTTCCACATGACATAAAATATATCAAAGTGTAAAATGTGTGGGCCTTAATGTTGTAAGTAGCTATTAACTTTTTTCTCTAAATTTATTCTGTCATATGATTCATTTTGTAAATGTAAATTTTTATTTTTTCTCAAATTATATATTCAACATTTTAATATATTCTCTAATTAAGCCCAGAATAAAAAGAATAAGTGAAAGCATATTCACGGAGCCCTAAAATTTATCTAAATCATGGTAATTAAAAATTCTGAAAATCTGCTCTCTCATCTACTACTTGTACCAACTTACTGCATGAATTAGGTAAAAAAAATAGGTAAAATTCAAAATTCTTATCAAAAAACCTCAAATACAATTAAGTTCATTGAGGGGAAACTCACAATGAAGAAAACAGATATATAAGTACAAAAACCCAAGATTCCTAATAAAATAGTTTGGAGTTCTTTGGATGTGACAATGAGACACAGGGTTTGAATACAATAAAACAAGGTCTTACTTATGTCCAGTAGGTATAGATTACTTTAAAAATACAGGCTACAAATAGCTCTGATTTTCCAGCAAATGAAAAGCATTGGCTGTTCAAAATGGTAAAAATTGAATACAATAGTGAAGAAAATACTTAATATTACAGCATAAGCTGGCACCAAAGGTTTTCATTCAATAAATAATCAAGCGTTATTTATTAACCAGATATTTTAATATCTTTCCTTCACTACAGACAGAGATCAGAAAGAAGTATCATTTGTAGGGAATGATAAAAATAAAATATCAGCCTCAGCAACAAATCCATTTTAGGTACAGGAATATGAAGTAATTTGAAAGTGTGGCTGCCAGCACTACGCTTGGCTCACAAAGAAGGTAAATAAACAGCCTTTTCCTGCAAAAAGAAAAGGGCTTCTGGGTTCCAGTTTTACTTTGGCCACCACATACATATATGAATGAAAGATCGAGACTTAGCAGTTTAAAGTTTTGAAATAAACAATCTGGAGTTATGTATATTCTTCAAAAGCTGTATATTTGTCTTCAGTCTCAAAATCAGGAAACATAAAACATAATATTTTATATTTATTTGTTTATAAATGATATAAAGTAGTGTCTCAAGTAGGTAAAAAGTGTTATTTAATTTAATACATATATATATAAAATATGAAGAAATATCTTTTTAAGAGTCACTTTAGTCTTTCTCAAGTATAAATGTTTATTTATTATTGGAGGTAAAAATGTTGCAGTTATTGATAATAGTGATCATTGCTAGCCTATGTATAAAAGTTGTAACTTTCAATTAGGGAAGTAGCTTAATATTTTATATAAATGTTAAACTGCATCTGCTAGAAAAGTTTAGAACTTTTTTAGGAGAAAAATATTAATGAAAATTAAATAATAAATGGCACAATGGCAAATTAAATGATGCCTAATTTTACTGTAGAATGTTTGTATCATTAGTTTTTACGTTAGGCAAAAAACTTTTGACAATTATATTTAGTTGTTGTTTAATTCTATTTAATATACAGATCTCTCAAATGGAAGTCCCACTTGAAGATTCTTCAATTTCATGAAAATGAAGAGAAATCAGATTGCCAACTCTGCAACTTTAACTTTCATGAAGAAAGATCTAGAACTCTATACACTATCTTTTGTCCCATAATTCACATTGCATAAAATCACACTGAAAGACATTTTTAATTTTTCTTTTGTCTTATAACTAGAAATAACTTCCCTAAAATCATCACTAATACTCAGTGTTTGGGGGCTTAAAACCAATCTCACAGTTCAAGGGTGCTTAAATCAATAACACAGCTACTAAAGCAGTATCACTTTAACCAGGCCAGCACTTTTTAAATGCAGCTTCCAATAATTATGAATACAAAAGTGGCACTTTACGTTTATAAGGTGAACATCATCACTTCCCTCAGTAATTAGAGTAATTGATTTTTTATATTTTACTGACAACAGCTACTCAAAATGACATATACTGAAGACTTAGGATAATTAAGTTCAAGTTTCCACACTAGAGTTAATTAGCAAGAATTAATGTTTTATAGGACACACAATGCACTACCCTGAAGGACTGCAGGAGCGCGGACACAGGAGTGTGTCCCCATCGGGCCTGTCCCCGTCACGAGCAAAGCTTCCCTGACTGCACGAGTCCAGACTGGCCCAGGCCCAGCCACCGCGGCACGGTGGGCACCGGGCTGGGGACAGCAGGGCCGCACAACACTCAGTGGGTGCAGACGTCTGCCCCACCCCCAGGAGGGTCACAGCAGGGACTGAGCCCGACCGTCCCCTTTCTCTCTGGGTGGAATCAGGTCCTCAGGAGTCAGCGGAGTGGGCAGCCTGGAGCAGACGGGCGTCCTCTCGGAGAGAGCTGGCCTCACAGGCGCGGGCAGCCGGGGCTTCGCCAGCGCTGGGCACAGGAGTTACCTGTCGCGTCTTCCCCACAGATCTGGTCCGACTGAGGGAGCCCGTGTGGGGCGGCGGCCCGGCAGGCACCCCGGCTGGACTCAGGCGCACCGGTCTCCAGCTGGCTGATGTCTATGATCTCGCTCTCCCTTTCCTTACACACGGGGAAAAGCAAACATCAGACAAATAAAACTGGAGACTCCCAGCAACTGTGCGGGAAAGGGTGGCATCTTGCAAAACCGCGCCACTGTCCCGCAAGAGGTGACCTTGAACACGAAGGTCACAGGTCACTTTCCGTGGCCCGGGGGTGACTAGGTCCCCGCCGGCGACAGGAGCGCGAGGGCAAAGCGGGGCCGCACGCTCAGCCTGGCAGCGGGGAGCCGGTGCCGCCCGAGGACAGGCGGCCCAGAGGGCTGCAGGCTGGCACTGCCCCGCAATTACTTTGTCAAAAAACCCAAGATGTTCACTTCTGACCTTTTCAGAGCAGAAAATGGTTGACATTCTAATGATTTTCCTGTTGGAAATTCTTAGTCCCTTTATTATTACTGACATCTTCTAACAGGTACTCTACTCCACGCACTTCAACTAATAATTAGAGCTCTGGCCTAGTACCCTGAGGTTTATATTTTAGGACAATGAAGATAAAATGCCAAATTATTAGAAAAACCGGAGGAAAAAAACATGATAGAAAAACATGAAGTTGGAGCTGAAGTGCTACTTTGCACAAATAATGAAATTTGTACAATGCAACTCTCCAACAACAGAGGAGAAAAACGGAATTTTCATTTGGGGGAGAGCTTTTCTTTAGTGATTAAACTGAAGTTATTATTTAACGAAACAACTTGTGAGTCATTGAAATAGTGATAGCTTACATGATATTTTTAGCATATTGAATCACACAAAAAGATAAATATAATGTATTGCATTAAAGTGACACTATTTCAAAGTTAAAAATAAAATAATAGAAATACAAAGCTGGTTCTTTTCTATTCTTTTTGGTATCGCTGTTTTCGGGTCATCACCTAATTCCTTTTAAAAAAAATCATGTATTCACCTATCCTTTTCATCATAATACTTTTCACTATCCATGTGAAATAATATGTAACTTTCACACTTTTAAGAATATGTCAGATAGGTAACCCCATAAATCATTTTTATTAAGATATAGGACAGGAATGCTTAGCCTCTGAAGACGGTCGCAGTCCCATGACCGGCGTCACCATAGCTATAGCTCTGCCTCCTCAGCGATACTGTGTGTGGTGGGTAAGGGTGGGACCCACTGCTCTCTGCCCTGAGCGTGGGGAGCTGGAAGTACTCTTTCGGGGAAAGATGGAAGTCTTAAATAACTAGCTTTCTTTTGGGTTTGGGGGAAGAAAATACTGCTTCCTTTGAGAGTTTTATTAAAAGTATCTCAGAAAAAAATACAATAGGACCATGCTATATTTTGTATCTTTAAGAGTTAACTGGCTGCCTAAAACTATATCCTCACCCAAACAGTCTTCTAAGTTGAAATCTATCCTATAGGTCCAAAATTCACCTCTTTGCTAACAGTTTATATATAATTAGCCTAGAACCCTCTCAATCCAAAACAGAATAATAAACACCTCTGACAGACCTCCACAGTCCTAAGACCATCGCACAAAAGTGAATTTTGCAGGACAGAACTTACAAATCTCCCAAAATGCGGAACCTTAGGAGGTTTAAGGGGTTATCACAATGTGTGTAGGCAGGAATAAAAGAGGAGACTTAAAAGGGCCATAGCCCACAGAGAGTCAGAGGCTTTCTCCTTAGCATGGTGAATGACAGGTATCTTTTAAGCATTCGCCATGGCTATTAAGTAACATGTTACGACCTTCACACCTTTTGAAGTGCAAAACCATCTTCTAAAAGCAAAACCCTAAGTCTCATTCGCAAAGAACATAAAATATTCTCTCACAAATTTTAAAACTAAGGTATAAATTTTTACACTTTGAAATATAAATAAATCCAGTATTTTATATAATTTGGGAGGTAGAAGAAAGGTTTCACTATGTAGTCCAGGTTGCAGTAATCTTGCCTTAGCTTCCTGAGTGCTAGGATTTCAGACACTGCACTAACATACCCTGCTTATTTCCTATAAAAAAAATTATGTGAACATTTAAAATTAAAACTGACAACTAACCTCCATTATTAAAAGACTATATACATAACCCATGCTTTTATCTTATTAGCAATTTACCAAACTAGGGTAATATTTTCAATATTAAAAATAAAATTTGCATTTAGCTTGATTTATATTGACATGTAACATAATCTATGAATCTTCAATGTCTGCCTGTAGATCAGAAGAAAAATGAAAACTGTATATAATTCAGTATAGTTGAGGATCCACTCCTGTCTACATGCTACGATCACCCACACATTTTGCATTTTAGCATGACTGACAGTGAGACCTTGCCCAGGATGGTCCATGGCCAGCACCCCTCAGAGCTGGCAGAAATTGTTTCACTTCTGCACAATGTGCTCCGTCAGCTTACTAAAGAGAAAATTCCCATTATTCTGTCATCTTTCACGTACAGTACCCTGTGAAGTTCCTGACTCCTTCTGACTAAATCAGATTCCATCCTGGGGATTTCGCTCAAGTAGTACCGTGCCTATCTTGGAAGCACAAGAGCCCGAGTTCGATCCCCAGTACAGCCAAAAAAAAAAAAATAGATTCTCACCTCATACATCTTATTACCTTCTACTAGTCTCAATATACTAATTTTAATTAAAATGTCTATATTAAATGATATAGTTTTCTCTTTAGCAGTGTTATATGTTTGAGGACAAAGAATTTCCATGTTCAAATGCTTGGAGCCAAAGCCAGATGGAGGCCGTGACTGTAAAGCACAGGAAAGAGGTACAAAATAAGAGTAACAGCGGCAGTAACTTCAACCCATGGATTCAACTATCAGGCAAATATCACCATCAGCGCTTCTCGATGCATAAACTGCAGACCAAGTTAAAATTCTCCTCCGTTGATTTGTGGGTGCTGGTAATTGTCCCCCAACAGTGCAACAGTTGCCTGATGTGTCAATAGTAAAGATCCCCACCAGACAGTGAGGGACTAACAAGTATTTCTTGTAAACGGAAACCAAAGGCAAGCAGGAACAGCTATACGTGTATCAGCAAAAACAGAAAAAAAGGTTTTCTAAGTGAAAACCTTTAAGAAGAGATAAATAGGTTATATAATAGTAAAGAAATCAAGACATCAAGAAAAATAAGCTGTAAATATATATTCACCCAATATCAGAATATTCAGTTACACATAGAGTCCAATGCAGAAATAGTTGAGGATTTCAACAACTCACTTTCATCAATAGACAGATAATTGAGTCAAAATAATCAGGTCTCACATTTAAACTACACTATACGCAAAATGCACTTAACATACATTAATATGATATTTTATTCAAGAAGTATAGAATGCACATGAACTATTTATTAGGCCACAAAATAAATCTCAATAAGTTTTAAAAATCAGGGGAATGGGAAAAAATGAGAATTAAGTCATCATATACTGGTACAAATTTTCAATGTCAAGTGTGATCATAATGTGTATATAAAATGGATCAATAAAATTAACTTTAAAATGAATTTTAAAAATTCATATCATGTACCTTTTCTGATCATGCTGGAGTAAATTTGAAATAAATAAGAAGAACTTTAGAAACTATACAAAATATGTAAATTTTCTTAAACAAATAATATATGCATCAACTAAGAAATGAAGAGAGAAAATGAATAGTTTCCTGCAACAAATAAAAATAGAAAAATGGTATGTCAAAAACTATAAAATATAGCAAAATTCTAGAAGGAAAATTTACAACAATAGTACCTACATAAAAAGTAACAAGATGTAGCATGAGCATCCCTAACACAAATAATTTGAAAAGCAAGCCTAAACCCAACCCAACAGGTAGTAGAATGATAGAAACAGTAAACATCGGAGGAAAAATTAATGAAATACTTCAAAACTACAAAAGATAAACAAAATGAAGAGTTGTTTCATTTAAAATGTAAAAGTCAACAAATTTTTACTAGAGAGAGAGAGAAATCCCAAATAACTCAAATCATAAGTGAAAGCCAAAAATCAGATGGGTTTATCACTGAATTTTATCAATTTTATCAAACACTTTTTTCATGGTGGTTGAAATAGACTATCAAAATTTTAAAGAATGAACAGAAATATTCTCAATCTATTTCACAACAACTGACACTAAAAGAACTTCTGCAAATCCATTTTAGGATGGCAGCATAACTGTGACACCACAATGAAATATGGACACAACACAAAAGGAGAACTATACACTCACATTCCTGATTAATACAGATGTAAAAATACTTGACAAAAGAGAAACAAAATCCATCAGCACATGAAAGGTACTATACACCATCATTCAGAGAGATTCATCACAGGAAAGCAAGGATGGTTCTACATCCATAAATCATAAACATCCTAAGTCACACAAACAGAATAAAATATAGAACTATTTAATTTTCTCAACATGTTCAGAAGAAGCATTTGATAAAATCTGAATTCCTATCACAAAACATTAGGTTTGGAAGGAAGGTACTTCACCACAATCAAGACTATTTATAAGAAACCCAAAGTCAATATCATTCTAAATATGGGAAAGCTGAAATCATTTCCTCTAAGATCTAGAAGACAAGCGTATCTACTCTTACTACATCTACTCAAATTAGGACTGGAAGTGTTCATTGAAAAATTACAGTGCAAGAAAAAAAAGCATCCAAACCAGGCGTGGTGGCTCACACCTGTCATCCCAGCACTCAGGAAGCAGAGGCAGGAGGATGGCTGAGTTCAAGGCTTGCCTGGGCTACATAGTGAGCCCAAAGCCAACCGGAACTACAAAGAGAAAATGTCTCAAAGGAAAAAGGTATCCAAGTAGGAAAATAGAAAGTTGAATTGTTCCTATTGGCAGCTGACATGATTTTATACACAGAAAAATGCTAGATACTACTAAAAAAGTATTAGAAGTAACTTACAAACTTGCAGAATATAAAATCAACATACCAAAATCTGTGGCATTTTATGCACTAATAATAAACTTGCTTAAATTTAAATTAAAATAATTACATTTGCAATAACTACATAAAATCTAGAAATAATTTTAGTTAAGGAAATGAATAATCTATACAATAAAAATTATAAAGCACTGATGAAAGAACTTGAAATGTTAAAAAAAAAATGAAAAGACAACCCATACTCATACACTGAAGAATTAATACTATCAAAATGGTCATATAATTCAGGCCATTTACAGATTCAAGTCAGTATTCAAAAAATAATAATAACATTCTGCAGAGCAATAGACAAGAATCCAAAAATTTAATATAGAACCACATTAGTCCTCAGGTTGCCAAAATAATCATGAGCAAATAAAACCGAATTGAAGGCATACTAAAAGTTACAGCAACTAAAAGACATGCCACTCACATACAAACAAAAGAAAAACCAACAGAACAGAATAGATACCCCAAAAACAAAAGTACAAAACAGGTGCTGCAAGTGTAGTGTGTAGCTTAAGAGGGCTCCGGAGATTTCCAAGTGCTATTTTCAGGGCCAGCAGCTTTGGACAGCAGGACATCAATCATCAGTGACACACCAAACACAAAAACAGCTGTCTGTGCAGGAAAAGACACACACAACTACTACTCAAATAGAAGTCGATCACACTTCTAAACCAGTGTAGTAAGTTCCCATCATTATCGTTCCCATAAAAATTCCACAACGTTTAAGGTAAATATGTTTTAAAAGAGACATTAACTTAAAATTGCTAAAGCAATGAGGAGGTAACAAATCAAATATATTATTATAAAGGGATATGCTTACCACACTTCAGCTGAAAAGTAACTTCATTAAAGGACAATTACTTAGTAAAAAATTTTCAATTATTAAAGAACAAATGGTGTTGAGAAGATAAAAATATCATAGACTGATTTCTCAACAGGAAAATTACAGTGCAGTGTACCTATTACTGTGATATTTCAGACAACATTTTATTTTATCTTTATTGTTTATTGGAACATTTTATACATATGTTATGATCACATTCAATACGAATATTTTTACCTATACATGACGTATCTTTTTTTTTTTTTTTTGAGACAGGGTCTCGCTTTGTAGTTCAGACTGGCCCTGAGCTCACTATGTAGCCCAGACAAGCCTCGAACTCAGCAATCCTCCTGCCTCTGCCTCCCGAGTGCTGGGATGACAGGCGTGAGCCACCATGCCCAGCACTGTGGTGTGTGGTATTGATGGCTGGTGGGTGTGAGTCTCCACACCCAGCATTGTATGTGGTTACTGGGATCAAACTCAGGACCTTGCGCTTGCGAGGCAGGTGCAGGAACCACTGAGCTAACCCTCCGGCCCTACATGACATATCTTAATTCTCATTTTCTATTTCCCCTGCCCTCCCTACCAGCAAACCCCCCGTATACATAAGCTTTGTTCCATTCTTCAAATTTTTTCTTTTGCTTCCTTATTTTCCCCTACCCCTTTTCCCTTTTCCCTTTTTTTTTCTTATTTCACAATATCTATCATACATTTTGGACCTCATTTACACCTTTAGTTTATCATACTAGAGAAATGATATGGTGTTTACACATCTCTGTTTTATTTATTTCACTTGTATGTTCTCAAGATATACCCATTTGAGTATAAATGACTCAAGTTTATCATTCTTTATAGCCGAGTAATATACCATTTTATTAAAAAACACATCTTCTTTACCCAGTTCCTTGTTGCTGGGTACTTGGGCTGTTTCCAGGATTTAGCTATCATAGTATATGTGCTGCCGAAGCGAGCACAGGATTTAGCTATCGTAAACTGAGCTGCTATAAACATTGGTGTACATATGTCACTGTGCTATGATTTTTTTACTTCATGGAAATAGTAAGGTCAAATGTCTCTCTCAGGCAGTATTTTAATAAACATCATTTTTTATTCCATAAATATTTCTCCTAACATGGAAAAATTTTTCCATAATAAATAGCTATGGTGAAGTATAAACATAGTATTACAGAGACTAATATACTTTTTAAAAGAATGTATAACAAAAGATACCATCATATTTTCTGATATTCATTATTTGTGAATAGTAGTAAAATAAGTTTTCAAAAAGGCATAAAACTATTCAGCTAGATTCAATATGATTGAGTATGATCAGACTGAAAATCTAAAATACCCAGTTTACCAAGATTCCCTCTTAAATCCATGTATCTGAAGTAAATGAACAGATTAAAAAGTGGTATATGGAATAATATTTAGCAAAATATTTCTCTTTCTCTTATAGAAGATACAATATATAAATAGGTAAAAGTGTAAAATAGAAGAGAAGTGGTAAGAAACAAAAAGACTTCGTGGAGATGAAGTCAGGGGTCAGGAAGAGTGCAAGGCGCAAGAGGGGAGACAAGAGGATAAAAACCGATCGAGGTATGTTAGACATGCGCACTAATTCCCCAAACAAATACAACTGTCATATATTATGAACATATACCAACAAAATAAAACAAATAAAATAAACGTGGCATAAACTTGCCCACTCCCACTTGCAGGATACGCCCCTGTCCGCGAGCCCGGGCCCTCAGCCTCGTGAACGACGCGTCCTGCTCACCCCCCTGAGCAGCAGTCAGACTCCAACAGACTCGCCTGCTCTCAAGTGACGTCTAATAAAACTAGGCTGATTAGGCTTAACCACTGGGCATTTGTGGTCACCATTTGGAGGAGTTAATAACCAACAAATACCAACTTTTTGATTATTCATTTTCTTTTTACTTTCTAATACTATTTTTAAATTTGCCTCTGGCAGAATGTTGCAAAACCTTTTAGATTGTAACGTGTTAAGTATAAAATATTACTTTAAGAAAAATGTGTGTCATTATCTAACCCCAACAAGAATATTCCTTTATTTCATACTTAGGATTATCTTTTAAATTAATTGCTACAAACCACTCTAAAATATTTCATTTTCAGCAGTTAGTGGGGTAGAAACAAGGGAACTGTTTCAACCTAACCCTCCGAAGAGAAATAAGACCTACTGCAAACATATCCCTGAAACCTTCCAGGTTGATATAGCCCTCTTTCTTACAATTAGCGAGCACATAGCTTACAGAGAACGTATTTTGTCATCAGTCTAAACTAGACTGTATTAGTTAAAAAAAAATCTCAAAACTCAGTTTTGTTGGGTCCACAGGGCTTATCTTCCTAATAAGCTCATTATTTTAATAAATATCAAGAAATTTTAACACCTTAAAGAAGTAAATTTTAAATTTTGCAAGAATATAAATAAAGCTCTTACACAAATGCTATAGAGGGCATGTATACATGAACAGGTTATGAACAAAACCCAGTAATTGTTATTAACATGTCAAAATATATCTTCAAAAATGTATTCTTTAAGTAAATGATTCTGATTACTATGAAAAAATATATGAAAAGAACTTGATGTATATATTTTCAATACTTTGTGAAAATTATTCTGCTCTTGTGTCATGGCTAGGAGTGAAATTATAGACAAACCTCACATGTTGTTGGGCCAGGAGTAACTTCATCAGAATCTTCAAAATGCTTTGGTGCTTTACACAACGAATGGGCAGGGCAAGATTTCTTGAGAACAGGATTGTATGTTGCAGGCCCTAAGAGAAAAACAAATAATAACTATAATAATGGATGCTTCAAAATTGATTTGGGTCACATAGACATTATTAGGCTCATGTTTATAATACACAATATAAGCAATAATCTTGGTTCCATTCAGTGTAGACATAAAACAGTAGCATCTATTTTCTTAACAATGAAATGTATTATAGCTGTAATACCTAAAAATTGGGGAGGGGAAAAAAGAAATCAATGCTTCCTCAAATACAAACATCACAGAATAAGATACCCAACGTCCCCAGACCCAAATGTCACCACATGTTTAGGAGGAGATACTGCTCAGAGGACATTTACAAGGAGACAGAGGATTGTTAACACAAAATGGTGACTTAACCACATACTAGATGCTGATATAGAAACCAAGCAAAAATAGAATTTAAATAAAACAGTTGTATGCAGTAAATACTGTTTGAGTGAAATGGGGCTAAATCTTAAATAAAGATTTTATTTCCTAAACCAACAAGTTCTAAATCATATTCTATAACCCCTGTGGAAATGGCCACAGAATCTAGTGCAAGTAAGTCCCAAATTTAAAAAGTTTAATTACTTTCATTCAAATAGTTCTAGGTTAATGTTTCACTTGTTTGGAACCCATAAAAGATGGTTTATAAAACACTTTTGAAAACCACTTTCATAGATAGTGAGCAGCTCTTAAAATTTTATAGTAAGAGATTCGTAAGGAAAAAGAAAGTTTAAAGAAGTAAAATCTGGCAGTGTTTATACAATGAGATGACTTGAAGATGACTACATTCAGGAAGACTAACAAGTATTTATGAGCATTAATAAGGAAATAGAGCAATTTAGCATTTTTGAAGAGGTTCAGTGAACATTTAGTGTCAATAATGATTGGAAAAACATAAAAATTAATGGTGCCCATGAAAACACTAATACTTTTACAAAAATATGTACCCACAGAGAAGGTGCCCTTGCAGAAGAGCACGAGTCTGCACGAGAGAGCTGCTGGGCAGTGGGCAGCACCCTGAAGGGAGCACCCAGCGGGCGACGGGGCTAAAATCCCAGAGAGAGTCTCGGTCTGGAGCAAGGAATGCAGTCAATGACGTAAGTTCTTTAAATGTTTTTAAGTGAAAGATATGGAAAAGGAAACTAAATAATAGGACTAAAAGTTTTGGCTACACAATGAAAGGAAGGAGAAAAAGAGTCAATGAAAAAGAGAATCAAGTAAATAAAATCTAACTGCTATGATTTCTCAGAACAAAACAGGGAGAACTTATTTTTTGCCCTCTAGTTTACTCCACATTCATTGTCTTGTGTTTAAAGACAATGTTAAAAGTAAAACAAATCAAGAGTTTCAAGAGGAGAGAAGGCATCATAAAGAGACTTATCTTGTGCAGAAGATGCAGAATACAATTAGAAAAGTGGTTCGTTGAAGAAAGTAGTTAACTACTCAAGAGATAATATGTAGGGAAAGAAAAAAGAACTGGAAATAAAACATTGACAGCCAGTATAAACAGTAAAGTGGACTAAATATGAAAACATTAATACACAAGTAATGCTCCAAACAATGTAAGATTCAAAACTACCTACTTGGAAGAATACATTCTTGATAGTGATTTAAAATCCAAATATTTTAGAATATAGAAGTTCATATAAATAATTTTCACCTTTTTACTAAATCAGCATAGGACATTTGAAAATTTTAAATTGAAGATGGCACACAGGTTGTTATCTAATCGTTCTGACATCCATTAAATTAATGGTATGAATATTCAAAGCAATGAAATTTTTGTAGGAAACTACTGTGTTTCTGATCTACCAAGTGACAAGTAAAGTGTTTTATTTACTGCCTGCCATGGGACTGTAGAACAATAGCATGCAGCATTTTGGAATAATATAATTTATATTATTGGTATATAAAAGGAATGTTGCATATTATATACATAATATCTCTAGACTGACTTTCATCCACAAACTACACTATGAACAGGAAGCATTTATTCATTACTACAGTAACAAAAAAAATCTCACAAACTATTAACAAGTACTAAGTACATAATTCCAGACAATTAACTAAAAATTGCAAGTTTAACTATGGAGATTCATAAAGCCTAATGCAACAAGTAAGGCTATTAGCCAAGTACTATTGTGACAGTAAGTTTCAGTTTTCAATTATGAAGAAAAAGTCTATCCTCTCCCCTTACCATCAAGCTACAGCAACACCGCAGTTGATAAATGTATACAATCATGATTAAATCCCAATAAAACAAAAGAACGTATTCCAATGTTGTTGTAATGGGCTTTTTTAGTGGCGTTCCCCTGTGAAGTATTAAGAGAGGCACAATTTCTCTTTATGTGTATCTTGCTGCATTTTCATATTTAGCATGCTTTAACCACAGAGTATTTTTAAAGTTTATTTCATTTAATCTTAAATTACATTTCCAATTATATACAATGCTGCTTATACAGCATAGGTCAAAGACTTACTTTGCTTCCCCAACTTTGATTCACATCTCGATTATGTAGAATTGTTCTATTTCTAAAATGCCACATTTAATCATAGGTCACAAAAGAAGAAAGCTTCTCATTCCAAAAGAAACATCTATAAAAAGTCTGCCTGAACCATAGCTTGTATATAATGGGAAATTCAAGAACACGTTATTCTTATAATTACATAATTTCCACCCTATGCCAACTCAATCTCTATGAAATGTCAACTAATGCTACAGGGTAAAAAGGAAACAATGAGTAATTTAAAATAAAAATCTATGCTTCTGATGCTTCAGTATGACCCTGTGAGTATGTCAGAGTGGACTCAGAAATAACCACTTCTATAAGTAAAACTGTAAAATATCTGACTTTAAAAAACACAGTGTCTTCACAGTGAGCTAAAGTGCATAAGTCAGTCAGTCGTTCTCATCTATGACTACTGAGCACTTCTTTCATGTGAACGTGACAAATCTACTGAAAAGTGAATGTCCAATATGTAAGGTATCTTTAGGAATCATAAAGCATTTAGGAAGCTGTACATTGAAGTACCATAGCTTTAAAATATCATCTAGAGACTTTTCATTTTTCTGGGATGCATTCTCTCACATTAATTCCATTCTTTAGCTTTATATGTAAATGAAGTAATAGCACAGAGCCATCTTTAAGTCTAATGTTCTCCTACTGCATCTAAAACTCCATTTCATTAAGAGATACTTCCTACTACGACCAAATTGAGCTTATAGGAGGAGAGAGAAATCCAGAATCCAGTTTGAATATTTTAGCCATATCACTAACTTTACTGCCCCCAAATAAAATGGGTATTATATATTTGAAGAAATAAGGATACTTACTCTTTGAATATTTCTTTAAATATGTAATTCTGAAATAGTTTCCAATACTGTCTTGAAGTCACTCTAGAACACGCAGGAAGTACTGGCAAAACAGCCCTTTGAAACGGGCTGTGATCACGTCCCCACAGGAGGCAGACGGAGAACCGCCTCCAGGGGCTTCTTCCCACCACACGGAACCACAAACGCCCGGACCCGGGTACTGAGAGGCGGAAGAGCTGTCACTGTCATGACGTTTCGGGACAAAATCACGGAGGTTTGGTTTGACTGAAATGTCTCTTCAGGGAGTAGTGTCTGCTTATCCGTGTACCTCCAGAAAGCTTATCAATGATGTGCATCCAATAAGCCCAGTCAAAAGAACTTTTAGAAAAGTGGCTAAAATAAAAGAGCACGTATACAGGGGGTGGGGGTTGGGGGTGGGTGGGGTTGTGGGTAAAAATGAGAATTAACTTGTGTCATGTACTGGTACAAATTCCCCAATGTAGTGTGTGATTGTGAGCTGTCTATAAAATGTACCAATAAACAATTCAATTTTTAAAAAGGATATATTTACTTTCGGATAACTTAAGTATATCGTAAATAAATTTCAATGGCTTTCACCATTTTTCAATAACACAATTTCTGTATTAATTATAAGAACAAATTACAAGAAAAGCTAATCCCCTCTCACCTAGAAGCACTTTGTAAGGCAGTATATAAATATATAACATCTGAATTTTTATTAATGAATGAACAAAATTATCAAATAATAACATGTGAAATTGTCTTGAAGGTAGGTAAAACAATGTAACCAGCCGCAAACATTAGTAACAAATTTTTCTTTCCTGAATGAATTTTGGTTTTGTATTTTAATGTTTATTTTTTAAAATTTTGTAGCCTGCATGCCAACAGACTCCCTATGCAAAGAAGGTAGAATAAGGCTTAATATAGACTTGAGGTCCTCTAAGATCAGCATCATTATTTCAACGCTCAGTCTGAAGTCAGCAAGGCATTCCCTTCAGCTGCTGCATTCATCTCTAGAAAGAGTATGTAGAAAACTCGGGATGTTTTAATATCTTTGTGTGGCATCCTGGAATAGACCAAGCTAGGTCTGTTCTCTAGATGGGAATATTAATTTCATTTTAAAAATAAATAATTTGATGAATATTACAGTAGGTACGAGAACTATAGTAAATGAGCTGTGATTTATAGCCAATATTACAGAAAATGTCTCATTTTCACCATTTACAGCGTGGCTACTTTTCTTCCCTCCAGTTGCGAAGTGGCTGGGAGGACGGAGATAAGGGCCTGTGGGCACATGAAGCCGAGATCCAGTTTGGTTTCCTGAAAGTCAGCACGATCTATTTACTGATGAATCAGTTAAACCAACGTTAAGATTTCACTTACTACAAAAAAAAAATTCTGCACCCTAAAACAAATACATTTTATGTACCAAAAGAATGATAAAAAAAATCCTTCATTATTTGGTATCATCCAATGTTTGCATTCAGAGATCGATCAAGAACTAAGAGGTGAACCATCAACTATCTCTGGAAGTTTTGTGTCCCACTTTATTAAACCTAAACTCTTTACATCTTAATAAAACTATTTTCTTTGCCCCAAGAGCATTCCCTGCTTCCCAGGATCCTGTGAACATACAGGATAAACCTTCTCAGCGAGGTGTGAGAACCAGCAGGACTGCTACCTTCTGAGGCACCATCAGCTCCTCCTGTTAATCCGAGCACACCGGCGACAGCAGCCTGCGGGTAGAGGCGCCGGAGGCAGCGTGCGGGTCTAGACCCGGGCTCCCCGCGAGGCCCGCACAGCGGCCAGCCCGGCGCCCTACAGCTGCGAACGCACCGGCCCACTGGCTTCTAGCTGAACTCATCAGACAACTTGAAATGTCAGGCAAAAAACAAACTATCACGTATATTAAACTAATCTTTCTTCAAGTGTGGTTCTTGGACCACAGGCCTCATAATCATCCAAACTCGTGTTAAAAGGTAGATTATCTGATTCGTGCCAAATCACATTCTTTCAAAGTCAAAGAACATAGCACAATTTTAACAAAACCATTTCTTTAGATCTCTGAACTACAATTTACCATGCTGCTGTTCTCACACTTAAACGCTAAACCTTTTTTCCTCTCTCTCTTGAGTAATCTCAAGAACTAGCGATCTAGAAAACGCACCTGAAACTGTGGGTGGGACAGGAACCTCCTGGAGGCACTACCTGGACCTGTCCCGCTTCTCGTCTCCCACGGCGAAGCCGCTGTAAACGCTGCCTTGATCTGCATCCAGAAGGGCAAGCATAGGAGTTACTGAAAATCTACTCACGTGACTTTAAACATTTTACTTTAAAAAAAAAAAAAAAAACTGTTGGGGCCGGAGGGTTAGCTCAGTGGTTCCAGCACCTGCCTCGCAAGTGCAAGGTCCTGAGTTCGATCCCGGTAACCACATACAATGCCGGGCGTGGAGACTCATGCCCACCAGCCATCAATAACACACACCACAGTGCCGGGCGTGGTGGCTCACGCCTGTCATCCCAGCACTCGGGAGGCAGAGGCAGGAGGATTACTGAGTTTGAGGCTTGCCTGGGCTCCATAGTGAGCTCAGGGCCAGCCTGGACTACAAAGCGAGACCCTGTCTCAAAAAAAAAAAAAAATTAAAATTAAAAAAAGAAAAAACTGTCCATGAAATACAATGGATAACATCACATCATATTTCCACTTACAATATTAGAAGAATATTAAGATGGTATAGCATGTAAATGATTTAAGTCCATTTGAACAACTGTTGCCACAGAGAAAAGAGGTTAATAAACATGGGTATTATGAACCTAGCAAAGAGACGTGTGTCCCAGCATGAATTCTGGCACGAGCCTATCACGCTACTTCAGTCTTGGACCAAACTGGTTAAACTTATTTCATGATCGTGGAGGATACAATTGTTTTCAATAACAAGTATATTTTCATTTTTGCTTTATCTAATTATCTTCCAATATAAGTGTTAAACCTTAATTCAAGTTCAACCTTTATCTATATAATACATGTGTCCTTGGCAAATTCTCTAAACTCTTTGAAGGTTTATTTTCTTACTTTGTAGAAGAGAGATAAGTAGCTAAAGAAATTAGGCAGCCTTCACTGGGTTATGTAGTGAGGAAGAGGGAACTATTAAAAATTTACAGGAAACTTGTGCAAATAGCAGAGGTATGCCATAACTTCATTGTTTTGATAATCCTTTTCACTACTTCGTTCTTAACTTCTTAATCTCTAGCACTTGCAAAAAATCAAATTAATCCAAAATATCAGTCTAATTAAATGAGAATGCTCCAGTTCTAAAAAAACATCTCAACAGGTGAACTGGCTCTAGGTCACTGAATAAACTGAAGTGTACTCGATAAAACTGGGGACGCTGTTCTTAGGTTATTAATTCACTTTCAGTACAAACATGGGTACATCTATTGTATTCCAGTTCAGACATTATAAGAAAACTCAAATATACCAATTGTAAAAATCAAGTTGTCTCCAGATCTTCCTACTGTCACACTGCTAAGTGTCAAGTCTGCCATACATGTGCTATTTTCTAACTTTCTCTAAATAACAATTTTTAAAAATGAGGGTGAAATGCTGTTTTCCTGAAGTCTGCTCGTCCTGCATCTGTCTGTTGGTGAAGGCTGCCTCTCTGTGGCAGAAGGAATTTGTGTGCTCTCACTTAAAGAGACAATTTGCATCTTCTGGGAACACTAATGTATTCCTAGGAAAGTACACAGAGGAATGCTTCAGTTCACAGATGTTTCTGTTCATGAACAATTCGTCCTCAAACAGAAGTGCTGGGCACAGTGTTGCTTCTGCCGGCAAACGCCACGGATCCAGTGACGGCATGACTGTGACCATCTTCCCCGCACGAACAACATGCGGCCTTCCTCAGAATCAGGGTGGGCTAAATCCACGGACTGAGGGGCCACTGTCCAGAACTGTGAGCAAAATGTTGGTAGAATGTAGACAGGGAAATGCCATCCTTACGAAGTATCACGCGCAAATCAGGAATATGCTATTGGACGATGGAGGAAAAGCACTCCTTGGTGTAAAGCGGCAAATAATTTGGCTACACTATGTTGGCGCTCTGTAGAAGGTAGAACTAGAAAACTATGAAACCGAACATTTAGTTGTGGGTATTTGTATACCAAGTCAGAAGGGCAGCTCGGGTCCTCCTGACCACTTACTCTAACATTTGAGAAGAGGAAAATGAATCGAAGGTAGAATTGTTGGGCAAAAAAATCAAAATGTTTCGAGTCAGGAAATTCTTGACTGTCCCTGTCAC
>PVIC010008113.1:0-49078 GCA_004025085.1 Thryonomys swinderianus
TGCACCCATGTTCATAGCAGCTCAGTTTGTGATAGTAAAATCATGGAAACAGTTGGGCATAGTGTCTTTGCCTGTAATTCCAGCACTCAGGAGGCAGAGACAGGAGGATTGCTGAGTTTGAGGCTTACCTGGACTACATAGTGAGCTCAGGGCCAGCCTGAACTACAAAGCAAGACCCTGTCTCAAAAAAAAAAAAAAAAATCATGGAAACAACCCAATGCCCATCAACTGGGAACTGGATAAAGATGTGGGGGTTTTTTAAAATAAAATGGAGTATTTTTCTGCTATAAAGAATGATAATTTTTTGTCATTTATACTCAAATGGACCTACCTTGAGGGCATACTCATAAGTGAAGTAAATAGGACCCAGATGTGTAAATACCATATCTTTTCTCTGGTATGAGAAACTAAAGATGTAAATGACTTCTAAAATGTATGACAGAAATTGTGAAATAGAAAATATCCAAAGGAAAAAATGGGCAGGGATAAGTAAAGAAGGAAAAGAAAAAATTTAATGATTAAAAAGAGGAAACAAATCTTATGTATATAGGGCACAGGGAGTTGTAGGGTAGGCAGGAGAAAGGGAAAAATGAGAAGTCATATCATGTACTGGTACAAATTCTCAATGTGGATTGTGATCATGATGTGTATATAAAATGTTCCACAGCACTCGGGAGGCAGAAACAGGAGGATTGCTGAGTTCGCAGCGGCTTTCCTGGGCACCATAATGAGCTCAGGGCCAGCCTGAACTACAAAGCGAGACTCTGTCTCAAAAGCAAAAAAAAAAAAAAAAAAAGTTCCAATAAAATGAATTTTTATAAAAAAAGGTAAAAACCATTAGTTTAATAAAAAGCAAGGGAAAAAAAGCCCTATGAAGACTGCACTACAGGATGGTTTTGTCCTAATTAGTGTCCAGTGTCACCTCCTATGAAATAACTTTGAAGGTTTGGGCGACAGTCAAAGTTCCCAGAGGTTTCATGATGACTCTTGTAAAAGCAACTTTGCCACAAAAAAAAAGGATCTCACTTGTGTCTCAAAAAATCTAGACACAGGGCTATGGGTCACATTTGGATATGTTCAATTTTGTTCTCTCCTACTCAACTCTCAAGTGAACTATTCTGTACAAATCTACTTTAATTATGTATTAATTTCAATATTATTACATGCAATACACAACTGCTGCTTATTAAATATTAATCGGGATCCTATCGGCTTTATTTAGTATTCATTATAAGGCAATGTTCACTTTTTTTAAAAAGGGCCTCCAGATAAATGTGTTGCTTTACATAACCAAGTAGTGATTTGCCAGAAATAGAAACACCCTAATAAGAATTCTGCCTGCCTCTCCCTCTCCTCTCCTCAGTGGCTCCATTCGCAGCCATCAATAATGAGCTGGGGAAGGGGGACTGGCAGGAGCTGGTTAAGCATGACGTTTAAGTCCCCCGCTGTTCTAGGTTGTTGTTGGAGTCGGAAATGCCAGCATCCTATCCTCATTTGACCATTAAAAGGAATTATTTTATGTTCTTGTCTTCAGCAGCCCTGCTCTGGAGATTCCACAGCAGGAATGCTTCTGTTTAGATGTTGACAAGAGGCTGTAGCACTTTATTTCTCCACAGCCATTAAAGTACTTCTCCGTGCAGATAAGTGCAGAACAAAATAAAAATGCTTAGTGTGTGGGAAGAATTGCATGCGATTACGAAAATACATAAATAAAGTTTTGAGCCATTTTCACCCAAATTTGAAAAGAATAGTTAATATCTGTGGAGACCTTGTTATGTGCTTGGTACCAAACACTTATCTTACTTAGTCCCAAGGTGAGTATAGCAGTTATTCTTTAATGCAGAGGAAATGAAGACTTAAACTGAATTCACAATCTGCTGAACAGTTTACAGAGGAAACTAACTTTTCAGGTATGGCTGTGGTCTCTGCTGACTAACGAATCAACATTTCAAAACAGAATTGAGTAATACACATTGGCTTAGAAGTTATTCTTTAATATGTGAGGAACTGTGGAACTTTGGACAGTAACTTTAAATGTTGGCTTCAAACTAGAACTGACTCAGATGTTTGTAAACTTTTTTGTGTGACTCAGAAACAACCTGAGTGGGTTCTTGTTCTATCTTTTCTTTGTCTTTATTTGTGACTCTAGTTAACAAACAATTATAAGGAGTTTAAAATGGGCTGGGCCAATGTATTATCTGAGCTACTAAGTTATCAAACTCCTTCTTAGCCAGTGTAATTAGGCAATGAAACAAATGGTAGGGGTTGAGGATGTGATGTAGGGGCTGCATAGGACTCGGAGGCAAGACAGGCACATGGTGGAGACTAAGGCATGAGAACTGCAAGTTTGAATCCACCCTGGGCAACGTAGTGACACAAGGCCCTGTCCCAAAATTTAAATGTTTTTTAACTTGAATATTTATTGGTACATTATATATACACATCACGATTACACTCAACATCGAGAACTTGTACTGATATATGACATGACTTAATTCTCATTTTTGCTTCTTCCCCTAGCCACCCTACAATTCCCCTGTATGCACAGGCTTTGTTTCTTTTTTTTAACCATTAAATTTTTTTCTTTACCCTCATTTCCCCTAAACCCGATTTCCCTTTGAATATTTACTATTTCACAATATCTATCATGTATTCTAGAACTCATTTACAACTTCAGTTTCTCATATCAGAGAAAACGTAACATATGTACACATCTATGACCTATTTATTTCACTTATGAGTATGTCCTTAAGGTATGTCCATTAGACTATATAAAGAAGATGTGTTTTTTTTCTAAAATGGACTGTTACTCTGCTATAAAGAATGATGCATTTGAGTATTTATACCACATTTTAAAATTTTTAAAAGGGGCTGGGATATAGCTCAGTGCAAAGGCCTAGGTTCAGTCTACAGAACCAAAGAAAAGGAACAAATAAATGCTAAAGCCAAGAAAGCATTCAGACTTTAACAAGAGATGGCAAAAGAGGTGGAGTTAGGTCAGAAGCACTTTCACTTTTCAGTCTATTGTCCTCACAGACCAGCTTTTCCTGCTTCTTAGCCACATGACAGAAAATAGTCAACAGCTTCCACGCCTAAGGTTCACACATTGGCCAAACAGGAAACTGCTTTCTTCCTGGCCTGAGGCCCAGTGTCCAGCTCTGAAGGGAAATGATGTGAACACCTCGGAACAGCCTGCTCATCTCTACTACTGACTGTCACTGGGAAGTCGGCTGCACAGGATAGAATGGTCCATTGATAGAGGTTAGAAGACAGGTGCAAAGTAAAAAGGAACAACTGTGAACTGAGCAGATGTCCTATGTTAGTCAGAGTTCATCAGAAAAGCAGAACCAACAGAAGAGAGCAGATTGTAAGGAACTGACGCGAGTGATTATCCAATCTGAGAAGGCTCAGGATTACTCTTGGAAGATGGAGACCTAGGAGAGCCTATGCTGTGGTTCGGAAATGATTTCAAAGGCCTAAGAACCAAGAGAGACCTCCACGGTGCCATTTCTAGGAAAACAGCTCTGTCCACTGCAAGCAGCCAAACGAGTGAAATTCTCTTACATTGTTCTGTTCAGATCTTCAGCTGAGTAGCGGAGGGCCACTCACATCAGACAAGGCTTTACTCAGACTACTAATTCAAATGGTAATCTCCAGAAAGAAGTTTACAGAATAAAATAGTCTGTCCCTGTGTCTGGGGACCTTGTAACCCAGGAAAGTTGGCAGGTGAAATTAACCATCTTGAACATCTTCCACCACAAATACCAGTGTCTTCTAAAATCTAAATGTGGATCCAACTAAATATCCATCCAGTAACATTTGAATTTTTATAACAGTGTAGATAGCATATATCAAAAATAAATGTTTGCTCATAAAACATCATTGCTATATACTTCCAGGGAAAGTGACTTATTAAACTGAGGCTTTACCCCAAAATATATTCTTATAATTCAACTGAGCAAAGGCTTTTCTCAAGAAAGATACAGGCCCACAGAACCCCATTCATATTTTTCTTACCAAAAATAATGAATTCATATATTATCAGGTTTTTTTGAAATTTTTAGGTTATCATTACATTCTCGCTTAAAGATGTATGCATTCTCTGATTCATAAGCCAAAATGATAGGAATAAATTTAAGACATATGATACTTGTGCCTGTGATGACTTTTTGCATTAAGTAGAAACAGAAGCTAATAAAAACTCAATCATTTAATTCACTAATGAAAAGATAACTTATTAGTCTACAGTTTACATTATTACCCAAGTTTGAAAGGTTAAATATTCATGTTTTAAATTATAGAATAAAGGTTAATAAAGGTTATTTTCATTTGTTTCTTGTTGCAAAAAAGGAAGAGTGTGAGAATATTTTTAAAATTCAGAATATTTGCATCTTTAAATTGTTCATTATCATTTATTCACTAAGTTCTTGAATACTTACCATGTGTTAGGGGGTAGCTACAACGTTTTTTCAGTGCTGGAATTCAAACCCAGGACCTTTTAGTGCTAGGCAAGTGCTATACCACTGAGCTATCTCTCCAGCCCACTGACCCTCATTTTAAGGTATTTACTTCAAATGTGAACTGTGGGTTTTTTTTTTTTGCATGATTTAGTTGGCTCAGTTACTTGTTATTGTTTAAGTACTGACATTAAAATAAACCAATAATATAGTTTTAAGAGTATATCAATCTAAAAAGGAAACAAAACTTGTCTATATAGGGGTGGGTGGTTGTAGGGTGGGTAGGGGAAGGGGAAAAATGAGAATTAAATTATGTCATATACTGGTACAAATTCTCAATGTGCAGTGTAATTGTGAAGTGTATATATAATGTACCAATAAATTAAATTAAAATTTTTAAAAAGATTATATCAGTTTTTTAAATGTTGATCTTTTATATACTAAGAATTACTATGAGAAAATTAGGCTGACTCTTACCTATTTTTCAATGAAAACAAACCTATACATAAAAACACAAAATTAGTTCATGGGGATTCTAAAGTATTTGACAATGAAGGTATAGCAGAACAGTCTTTTCTTTCTGGTTCTGTTATCCACCACTGACTCACTAAATGACACAAAGTTATTTAATGTGACAAAATTTCTCCTTGGGGATACTGTGTTAAACCGGTGGAGGGAAATAAAGTAGAGGAAGTAAAAGAGAGAGTAATGGATATAAGTAAAATATATTGTATGAATGTATAAATGCTTTAAATATTTTGAAAATTATTTGTTGACTCTTTAGTGAAATACAATGTTTAGTTTTCTAAGTCATATTGTTGATCCCTTATATAAAAGAGTTGTTAAGAAATTACATTTCAGGCCAGAGGGTTAGCTCAGTGGTTCCAGTGCCTGCTTCGCAAGCACAAGGTCCTGAGTTCGATCCCCGGTTACCACATATAATGCTGGGCATAGAGACATGCCCACCAACAATCAACACCTCATACCACAATGCCAGATGTGGTGGCTCACACCTGTCATCCCAGCACTCAGGAGGCAGAGACAGGAGGATTGCTGAGTTCGCGGAGGCTTGCCTAGGCACCATAGTGAGCTCAGGGCCAGCCTGAACTACAAAGCGAGACCCTGTCTCAAAAAGCAAAAAAAAAAAAAAGAAAAGAAAAGAAAAAGAAATTACATTTCATTAATATTTAGGGATGTCTCTTCTAGGATCAAATATATATTTATTCATAATGTTTTGGTAGAAATTGTGAAGTTGGTGATGGTTTGAGAGATGGTGATAGTTAATTTTTTGGGGGGGTGATAGTTAATTTTTAATGGCAGCACCCAGTGAAATACGTACTTCTTGGCACCCATGTCCCATGTGGTGTTCATCCACATTAAATCAACAAGGCCCACTGACTTATTCTAACCACTAGAATGGGGCAGAAATGACTAAACTGGTTTTAGGACTAAATGCCACAAAAGCCTGGTAATATCCTTGTTTGCGCTTTTGTGGTCCAAAAGTACAATGTAAAAAGTCCATCCATTTTACTACAGCGATCATGTGGTGAAGTCCAGCTGTGCCATCTTCCACCTGTTCACCGTCAAGCATTGCCAGAAGAGTCAAGCCACCTTGAATAGTCTAGCCTCCCTCGTCAGTCCACTGAAGCTTCATGAAAGACTCCAAGAAAAACTAGCAAAAAGCCTTTTCACTAAGTCCAGGCAACCCTCAAGATTTTGAGAAATCCACTAGCTTTTGACTGTTATATCAACAGAAACCTAGAGAGAGATACCAAAGTTATAGTAACCTTTATCCCTGTAGAAATTACTTCTGAAGACTGCTATAACAGTCTGTTATATCAATGAAGCATCATCCAAAGACTCATGTGCTGAGGGCTTGATTTTCAGCCCAGTAATATTTAGAGTTGGGGCTTAGAAAGGTGACTGGAACCCCATAAGGACATTAGCTTCATCCACAGATTAACCCGATAATAAGGTCATAGCTGAAAGGATAGGAAGTAGGGTCCAAACAGAGAAAGAATGTCACTAGGAATGTGCCTGGAAGATACTTGTTTCCCCCCTCACACCCCTTCCTCTCTGCCCTCCTTGTCTCTGCTTCCTCACTGCCAGGAAGTGAGAGGCTTGGTCCACCATGATATTCTGCCTCACTGTAAGCCTTTGGCAACGGGACCAGCATACCATGGACTGAAACCTCTGATGCCATGAGCCAAAATAAACCTTTCCTCTCTGAAGCTGCTTTTCTCAGGCCACAGTGGCAAGAAACTAACACTAGAACCAGGTGTCCCATATCACTGAAATAAAACTGGACAGTGAGACTCAGCAGGATGTTAGCTGGTGCTACTTTCTCAGAATTAACCCAGGCTCATTTCTTACACTTGACTCAGTAGTTTTTCATATGAGTCCAGGAATTACCATTCTGCTTTTAATAATGATAGATTTATGTAATTGTTAGACATCAGCAAAGCATATTGAGGAAAAGGAACCTTATGTAAATTTTTACTAAACTCTCACTTTAATTAGAAGGATACTATCATTCTAATTAATAGACATTTCTGTAAGGCTTAATGAAGTCATTGAAAAAACACTGATTCCAGGTGCTTTTTAGGTTTTAAAACATTGGGCTGTCTGCTTCCATTTCTTCTTTCTCCAAGTACTCTGTTGGCCAGAAAATTGCCAGTGGCTTAATAGGTAGTACCTTGCTGCCCTTCTGGGTTTTATACTCTTAATGGTATTGAGACTCCTCCCCCAATGGTAGACTCAAATACAATGGTTATTATATAGATGAGTGGGAGGGCAAGGGAGTGGGAACAAATGAGAATAAAAATGTGTAATGTACAGGTACAAATTCTCAGTGTTGAATGTTATCATAATGTATCCATAAAATGTACAAAGTCAATTTTAAAATGCAATGGTGGGCCAGAGATTTAGCTCAGTGGTTCCAGTGCCTGCCTCGCAAGCGCAAGGTCCTGAGTTCGATCCTGGTAGCCACATACAATGCTGGGTGTGGTGACTCACGTCCACCAGCACTCAATACCACATACCACAGTGCCAGGCGTGACTCACGCCTGTCATCCCAGCACTTGAGAGGCAGAGACAGGAGGATTGCTGAGTTTGAGGCTTGCCTGGGCTCCATAGTGAGCTCAGGGCCAGCCTGAGCTACAAAGCGAGACCCTGTCTCAAAAAAAAAAAAAATGCAATGGTAACAGCAAGGCAGACACAATGAAATCTACTTGACTTGTTAATGAATTCCTCATGGAACAGGCAACTCTTGACCTTCTTACACCATCCTCCCTTCCTACTAGCATTTTGATTTGATTTCACTCACTAAGCAGATGTGGCAGATGGTACAACTGAACACTTTCTGTTTCCATTAGAGAAGCGAAATGAACCTTAAGCTTCTCTTCACCACCCCAAAACCTGGGTTGGATAAAAACTGAAGCAAAAGTTGTATGGTCTCATTTCCACCTTTTGGAAAATTCCTATTTTATAAATAAGACTCAGATATTCATCTTATCAATCAACATTTACTAAGCACCATGTGCCAGGGTCAATACTAGACTCTGCCAGACTGATGAAACAACATCATCCCCCACTCATAGAAATTGCAATGAGTAAACAATTCCAACAAAGTGTTGCAAATATATAGAGAATGAAAGTAGAGTTCAGAGAAGAGGATAGATGTTTCTATGTGGAGAGCTTAGGAAACACGACACTGAGGTATGTTAAGCATTGAGAAATGAGCCCTATGAGAGAAGAATGACCCACACAGTAAAAGAGGATCCACACAATCATGAAAGTGTTAAAGATAGTGACATATACTTCTTCAATTACCCATCTTATCTGTACAACATGAGGAAGCAGGCAAAGTATAGCTTGGAGATTGTGGGAAAATCAAGGCTTAGAGATTAGGAATAAGATAACCACCTGGACACAAATCAGGAGGCAGTCTATCAGCAGATAAATTCTAGGTAATATAAGTAAATCATAGCAATCAATGTTATTAAATTCTACTTAAAATTTTCCTTCCAAAGAAAATTGTATAGTAAGAATTGTTTACTCATCTATATAGCCATAATGCTCTGGAAAATTCCAATTAATCTACAACTTCAGAAAGTTATAAATGATCTCCATATCTGGTCAGCAGATTTGATTTCATCTTCTTTTTGGAAATGTCATTTCATCAGATACGTCTCCCAAGGGACAGCAATAAATCCATCACTAAGCACTACATCAAATATTATCAAAATATATTCAAATTAAGCCTAATATAAATAAGACCAACTTTATGGGCAAAGAAACAAGGAAGAGCTATGGAAGGGTAATATTTTTAACTTTATTATAAAGTGAGTAGGAGGATTAATAGCTTATTTTTGTTAAGTATTTTAAAGATAAATTGTACTGCTGACTTGCCAAAAAACATTCTTGTGATTATTTGCTGTGTCTTGCATGAATATTTAATAGTTACCCTGGGAAAGTTACTCTTGTTTAATCTATCATCCTCTTCCTCTTAGTAGATAGTATCCAACAGCCTAATTTCCCTCTAAATATACTACTTTTAAAAAATATCTCCAAGATAGTTTCCACCAACCAAGCACTACGGCACAAACAAATCATTTGTTTGGTCTTTCTTGTTAATGAGAACAACAAAACATGGTAGACCTTCTATGCTGGAGCTCCTTCAAGGAAAAGAGGAAATCACTTTTCTCTGTACCACCATGGACATAAACTGGTCATTACCAAAGTAAGCTTTTCAACAAAGAAGAGACGATTCAGGTTCTGACTTATTCCACTGTTTCTAAGTGTTATTGAAAACAAAACATGTCTTATTTCCAGAAACATGCATTTCACAAATTAGGAAAAAGGACTCCTGGTGTCACCCAAAGTGGTGACTTTCAGCCAGCATGCTTCATGTCCCACTAATTGAGCTATTTGTAATAAGGAACAAGAAGGAATACCAATACTTCTGATTCTCAGAGTTCTAACCCTGACATGAAATGGATGTGGGTCCCGGGATCTGTTCAGAGTGCCAGCCCTATGCATAGACTGTAGCTGGCTGGCTTGCTTTTTGATCTGCACATCTCTGGCAGGCGCATGTAATAGTCTCCTGTTGGAGCAAGTTCCCCATGCACAACACCTGGCACTGGAGGCCAGAAGGGCAGAAAGCCAGGGGATAATCCCTGCAAATAAAGTTGGCAGGAAAATATCGGGAAGTAAAAAGCAGGACAATAATTAGGAGAAACAGCGTATACATGGTCACACTTCACAGGCCATAGGATTACAGTGTGTCTGTCACACTCACAACTCAACCCAGGGACAGAGGAGAAGCAGGGCTCAGTATGTTTTCATTTGTTGCCACAGAACTCTGCATCCAATTAGTTCTAAACCAGCGATCCAAAGAACATGCAATTAATTCTAAAACACTGGCTAATTTCTTTCCTAGCTATAGCCTTAATGAATTGGCCAGATTTGCCACCACCAGTGGGATGGTCTTATTTGGGAAACCAGCTCCAGACAGAAAGAAAGGGAGCTGCTTTTGCCCTATTGTGCTTGTCACCTGGGCCTGTCAGACCAGAAAATCTGTCCTCAGAACATTCTCACACCTTCTTCCTTTTTCTTAGTTATATGACCTTGGATCAGAATTTGCCCATGGAGAACAGACCTCCTTGGGCTGAAGGAAGAACAATATCTTTGAGTTAACATCCCTCAAGGCTGAAACGGTTAAATCCTACAGCTCACAGACCAAGCCAGACCTGAATCTTGACTGTCACCTGAGAACTGTGTGACCTTCAGTGCATTAACGCTGTGGAGGCTCAATTTGCTCACTTGCAAAATGAGGAAATGGTATTATAAGGATTAAATGGCAGCTATTATCATATTCCTCATCTAAAAAGGCATTCAATCACCCTGTAATGTAAGAAACAGTGAATTTAGTGTGAATGAAAAAATTGCTAACCTTTGAGGATAATAATTATTCATACATTTATACATTACTCTTTCAGTAGCATAACAAAACTTATGAAATCATCTTCAGTGCAGAATCTAAAGATATTTCTAACACAACTAACATAGTCATTTCCAGTTATTTTTTTTTTCAAAATCAGTGCTCATGATTTTAATTTACTGTCAATCTGAGCTTGGGGATGAATTATTTAACATCCGGGACTAAAGCAGTGTACAGGTAAGACACTCACATCCTTAAAACTGCCATTCATAAATACCCTAAGGACACTTCTTTAAATGAATGGATAATGCTAGATACAGACTTACTCTTCCCAAAAGCTACCAGTTGGCAGTATAAATGGATAGTTAGCCCCTGAAGGATCAGTGTCTATATGCTGTGTGACTTGATTAGGGTTTCTTCACTTTGAAGATTGTGATTTAGTTAAGAATGCAGTGCTTGGGCTGGAGATTTAGCTCAGTGGTTCCGGCGCCTGCCTCTCAAGTGCAAGGTCCTGAGTTCGATCCCTGTAACCATGTATAATGCTGGGTGTGGTGACTCATGCCCACCACAATCAATACCACATACCACAGTGCCAGGCGTGGTGGTTCACACCTGTAATCCCAGCACTCAGGAGGCAGAGACAGGATTGCTGAGTTCCAGGCTTGCCTGGGCTACATAGTGAGCTCAGGGCCAGCCTGAACTACAAAGCGAGACCCTGTCTCAAAAAAAAAAAAAAAAAAAAAGAATGCAGTGCTCTTTGTAAAAAGGATATAAAGCTAATCATTATTTTTAGTGAATCAATTGTATATAAACACAAATATAGGGATTTTATGCTCCTGAAAGATATGAAAAAGATACATGGACTTTATGATGCTCTTCAAGAAACACTGTTTTCATGGATGTTCAAGTGTGAGTGCCCAGCACACAGGCAAACACAATTTTTAAATTTCATCTTTACTTCCCAAATCATATATTATTCAAAGTTTGTTCAGCTTAAAAAATATTTTCTGCAAATATTAGATTTTCTATTCTTACAAAGCAGTTTAGAATATAACACAATTAACTAATCATGAAACATTACATACTCATTGAAATCAATTTTTTTTAAGACAAGGTCTTGCTTTGTAGTTCAGGCTGACCCTAAGCTCCTATGTAGCTCAGACAAGCCTTGAACTCCACAATCCTTCTGCCTCTGCCTCCCGAGTACTGGGATTACAGGCTTGAGCCACCAAGGCTGGCACTTGTGGTCTGTGGTACTGATTGCCAGTGGGTGTGAGCCCCCATGCCCGGTATTGTTATATGTGGTTAATAGGGATTGAACCAGGGACCTTATGCTTGCTAGGCAGGAGCTGGAACAACTAAGCTAAATCTCCAGCCCTTTAAATAAATTTTGGAGAGAAAGTATGTACAGAAAAATGAAAATATGAAAATACTATATCCTATTGCTATCTTTTAATATTTTGCCTTATCATTTTCAAATGACATAAATAAATAAATGTAGGTATGTGCGTGTGCATGTGATTTCACTACAAAGTCAATACTATTCAAAATTATACACCTCGGGAATTCTTTCTCTCATGTTTGTGACATCAGTGGCCTATAAATTCTTCTGTTGATGAAAGGAAAAGGTTTTTAAAATAGTCAAGTAAAAATAGAGCAAAACTAAATTGAGTAAAAAAAATCTAAAATACCTCCAAAATGAAAATGCAAAATTTTGTAACATGTATTCCTTACATAAAACTTAACATCTAGAGTTATTTGGAAAATTAAATAAGATGATGGAAGTAAAAATCAGCATGTAGTACAATATTAGGAGTAGAAATTAAATGTTGTCATGGATAAATATTATGTTTATAACTTCCTTCTCCTCTTATTCTTTAGAGTAATTCCTGTTAAACTATCTAAGGAATGATAGTCATTCAGAATTTTCTTTGCTCAAATCCAAAACTTGAAAAGCAATTCTTCTCTTATGTTCAGTTATCGTCTAATATCACGTGATATTTCTTAAGTGGACCAGCTTCAGTACACTTCAGGAACTGCAAGTCAGCACATACAGCCTGTCAAGTTTACTACTCAGGAAAATCCCTCCTAACGAATTTTCCATTTAAAGAAGAAGAAAAATAAACTATAAATACATCAACTGGGGTTTAGGGTGTACCCAGTGGATACAGCACTTGCTTAGCATGCCTGAGCTTCATTTTCAGTCCCTAGTCCTCCTCCCCTCCACTAAAACACAAAACAAAAACAAACAAACAAACAAAAAAATCTATGAAGCTCCTCCTGTAACTGCTTAGACTCGTATTGGCACAGCCCATTTTCTAGGCCATGATAGCAACACAACTTGTTCGGAAAGGGAACGACCTTTGCCACTCACCCTTTCTCAGGTGACGGCTTTCTGAGGTAGTATGTACCCCTCAGAGCTCGGGGGAGGCTGGGGGAGACAGAGCGCTCTATTTCAATTGTAAAGATGATGACACCATTCCTGGTTCTTCCTGAAGCTTACAGCGTGAAGGCACCAGAGTGTCAGTCCTGGATCACTACAATGACCAAGGAAATAAAGGATTCTTGGATATAACTGTTCGTTGATCATACAGAGGGTCGTGTCAGAACTTTGGATGTAAGGAAGTAGAAGCTTCTCAGCCACAGTGAGAACAAGATTCCAAAGAAACCAAATATGAAATTTATCTCAGTCGTGTTGTAGGGGAGAATCAAAACTCAGTATGGGTGGGGGATACATAAACTCCCTGCTGAGACTTTACTTATTTAGTTCTTCAGTCTGTTTTTCCATCTAGATTCTCAACCCAGAAAAGGAGGAGACCACAAAGCAGAATATGAAACTCTGTTCAACTGCGGGGTCTTTTGCTCAAAGAAGTCTGAAAGCCTGTCTTTGTCAGAAGTCCAATCTGCATCTTCTTTACAACACAATTCCACTTGGGATAGTGTTCTTTCTACCTTGGCAACTGAAATTAATCTGGAAAAGTGCATTTTCTTACTATTCTCTTGGGCAGACAGAGCATAGGTGTGCTTTGGCATTTTGGAATAGTAACCCTTGTTATTTTCTCAGTTATTATCCACAGACTTTGACATCTTTCTGTCAGTACCATTACTTGTACAATTCGTCAAAGCTTCAGCTCCAACACAAACTCCTCAAATGCGCCTCACTTGTGAAGTATCCTCGGCACTTTTCTTCTGTCATATCCCTTCTAGTTAACTTCCACCTGACAGACCAAGCTTTTCTTTTTTTTTTTTTTCTTCTTCTCTCAAATCATTAATCTTCACCGAAAAGCTGTTCAAATGCCTTCCAACAGCTTCAGAGGCAAAGCCTCCCACTGGTACTTGTAGCTCTCATAAATATTATTGGAATTGTGTGCATACATAAGGGAGAGATTTTTAACCCCAGAGAGCATGAAAGGAACTCCAGCGTCTCATTCTGAATGAGTGTAAGTTGTACAACTGAACACAAGGGAGAATATGTGCAGGAAATTAGTTAGCAACTGAAAGGGCAAACAGGTGTTCCGTGCAGTCTCTGTTTCTAAGATGCTATAAGAATGCCATTACTTTATTGTGTACTATTGGGTATTATTATTATTTTCTTATCTTTTCTAGGAAATTACAAACCTCCTACAAACAGTGTTTTTGTATTATTCATGAACTATTTGGTGATAAACATGCAGAGGATATTTGATGAATACATGAACAGATGAGTGGGTGAGTACATAAATGAGTGGACATGTGAATACTTTGTGAAATGAAGTGTAAAATATTAGCATGTTAAGAGTAGGGAGATCGATCTTTCCCAAGTGGAAAGGAAATCAAGAGACAGAAAGAGGAAAAGGAGTGGGAAAAGGAACTAAGATGTATTATGTATATGTATCAAGTCCACAGAAGGAATACAAACACTATGTACTAGTAAAAAATAATGGCAACATAGAAGAAAAACATACTCACCAATATCAAGATCAGCAAAATAGTCCAAGTTGTTTAGAAAAGAATTGTCAGGGCCAGAGATTTAACTCAGTGGTTCTGGGGCCTGCCTCGCAAGCACAAGGTCCTGAGTTCGATTCCGGTAAACACATACAACAACACTGGGTGTGGTGGCTCACACCCACCAACAATCAGTACCACATACCACAGTACCAGGCATGGTGCTCACGCCTGTAATCCCAGCACTCAGGAGGCAGAGGCAGCAGGAGGATTGCGGAGTTTGAAGCTTGCCTGGGCTACATAGTGAACTCAGGGCCAGGCTGAACTACAAAGCAAGAAGACCCTGTCTTTAAAAAAAAAAAAAAAAAATTGTCAGCAGGCATGGTGGAGCATGCCTATAGTCCCAATTACTTGGGAAGTATAGGCAAGAGGATTTTGTAATATAACAAGACAAAAGAGGGAAGAGAGGAGGGAAACAGAGAGACCAAGAGATGCGAAGAAAGACAGAGACAGAAAGAGACAAAGAAGCAGAGAGATATGTGTTTATTCTTCAAAGTTGCCCAAGTAATTTTTTTACTATTTTAGAGATTTAAGCTATCATTGTGGTTTTTTGTTTGTTTGTTTGTTGAGACAGGGTCTCACTTTGTAGTTCAGGCTGGCCCTGAGCTCACTATGTAGCCCAGGCAAGCCTCGAACTCAGCAATCCTCCTGTCTCTGCCTCCCGAGTGCTGGGATGACAGGCGTAAGCCACCACGCCCAGCACTGTGGTATGTGGTATTGATTGCTGGTGGGCGTGAGTCTCCATGCCCAGCATTGTATGTGGTTACCAGGGATCGAACTCAGGACCTTGAGCTTGCGAGGCAGGTGCCGGAACCACTGAGCTAACCCTCCGGCCCCAATCATTGTGTTTTTTTAATCTTGAGGTTAATGTCTGGGCATGAACTGGAACCTTCAAAATGTTTTCTGACCAAATATTGCCTATAGAAGTTAGTGAGGAAAGATTGTGACAGGGAAAAACATTTTTAGGAAATTGGGTTAAAAAGAAATTATGATCCACTCCCTAAAATTAGAATTATATATAGGCAGAGACCGGAGGATTGCTGAGTTCGAAGCTTGCCTGGGCTACGTAGTGAGCTCAGAGCCAGCCTGAACTACAAAGCGAGACGCTGTCTCAAAAAAAAAAAAAAATAGAATTATATGAATGCTCAGTACATTTACATAAAATCTAGGGCACAGATAAAACTTTCGTGATGAGATTATGAATTAGAAGTTGTGGAATTAGGCTTATCACATTTGAGTATTCTAGTGAGAATCATGTTCTAACAGAGAGAATGTCAGAGTATTGCTTCTGTTTAAGTATTTCCCTTTTACTCCTGGAAAGCTGACCAAGTGCACTCGCTGGCCTGGGATGTTTCTCTATAAACTCACAAAGTGATAAGCAGCTCAGAGCACTTCTTAAACTGCTCTGCAAATCCCTGCTCCTTCATCAGACACAGGAACTGTGTGACAGGGAATTTACAACAACTTTGATTAATATGTTAAAGGTTCTAATAGAAAGATAGAAGACATCCAAGATCAGAGAGGTAATTTCATCAAAGAGGTGATAGAAATGAGTAAATCAGTAAAGATAAAACCTGCAGCATCTCATTAATAGTCTACACACAGCTGAGGAAAGAAGAAGTAGATTTGAAGAAAGGTCAATAGCAATTACTCAAACTGAAGCCCAACAAGAAAAAAAAGTTTAAAATGAAGAGACCAGCCCACAGCTGGGCAACAATGTTCTAAAGGACAAAAAAAGAAGGGGTGAAAAATACATTTGAAGAAATAAAATTAAAAGTTTTCCAAATTAATAACATCCATGAAAAAGCGTTCAAGCTCAGAGAACATCAAACATGATAAGTAATATTTGAAAAACTAGAACTACCATATGCAAACTACTAAAATCAAAGAAAATGAGAAACTCTTGAAAGACAATCAGCTATAAAAGGGATAAAGATAAAATTACAGGAGATGAGGGAGGAAGGAAGAGTAGACTAAAAATATGTATTATGTACCAACTCTCCATAATGAATGTAATTATTATCTACTACAAACAAGTACTAATGAAAATTAACATTTTTTTAGAAATTATAGCAGACTTATCAGGCGTATCTAAGCCACAAACCAATGCCATTAAAGTGATGAAAGAAAAAGCTGTTAACCTAAAATTTGTGTCTGCCAAAAATATCTTTCAAAAATGAAGAGGAAAGAAGACTTTTTAGACAAAAATTGAGGAAATTTATTGACAGAAGATCCACTGTTAATGTTAAATATCTTCAACAGAAGTACTATGGCAGATTGAAAATTGGATTTAAAAAAACGTAGAAAATAAAATATATGAAGGTAAAAAACTAATCCAAAGCAAAAATAATAACAGTGATATTATATGTATATAGACTATGAAAAAGTACAAAGTATGACAATAGCACAAAAACAATGAAATGCAAATGACTTCACATTACATATGAAGCAATATAAAATCATTTTGATTATTATTAGTTAAATATGTATATCCATTAAGTAAATATTCAAAGAAATATAAATTGGCAAAGGAAACAAAAGAGAATCATGAAAAATGTTCTAAGCAGACAAAGGAGTTGGTAAGTAAAAAAAAAAAAGATGGAAGAAACAGAAACTAGCTAGCAGATGGTAGATTTTAATTCAGCTGTATCAATAATCACATTAAATATGAATGACTCACAGAAAAATTAAGATAACAGTATTCAGAATAAACAAAAAAGGAAGACCAAAATATGCTCTCTATAAGAAATCTAATTTAAATTTAAAGACAGATAAAAAGTAGAGAAAGCCTATGAAAAAGTTATACAAATTAAAATTGGAATTAATATTTTAACATCAGTAATCTTTGGAAAAAGAATCATATTGAGGATAAAAAGTAACTATATTCTGGTAAGTGACAATCCTCCAATAATACAAGGTATATACATCTGAAAACAGAGCTTCAAACATATGAGGCAATGTATGATGGAACTGGATGATGTCAATGCACAGTGAAACACGAGGGCTTACTCCCCCTCCCTTACAGAAAGTTCAACTGACAACTTTCCACAAACACGAGCCTCTTTCACAAAATGACTGTACTTGACAATAAGCCTGAGCAACCTAATGGAAAGCAGAACTGAATTTAAAAAATAGGAGAATGTTCCATTTTATTTAAAAGAAAAAAATGCATCTTCTTCATCCAGTCTCCAGTTGATGGACATCTGGGCTGTTTCCAAGACTGGGCTAACACAAACTGAGCTGCTATGAACATACGTGTACATATGTCTTTACCATATGAATCTTTTAATTCCTTTGGGTATATTCCTAGCAGGGGAATAGCAAGGTCAAATGGGACCTCTAATCCTAGTTTTCTGAGGAATCTCCACAATGATCTCCACAATGGTTGTACAAGTCTACAATCCCACTAACAGTAGAGAAGTGTTCCTTTCTCCCCATAGCCTCGCCAGCAAGTTTGAGTCATTTATGTGCAAATGAGCACACCTTGTGGAGATACTAACACGTGAAATAAATAGGTCACAGATATGTAAATACCGTATCTTTTCTCAGTATGAGAACTTGTACATGTAAATGAGTTCTAGAATGTACGATAGATTTTATGAAATAGGAAATATTCAAAGGGAATGTGGTAGGGGAAACTAATGAAGGGAAAGAATAAATATTATTTGAAAAGAAAAAGAAAGCACATGTATATAGGGGGTGAGGGTTGTGGGGTGGATGAGGATATGATAAAAATGAGAATTAACTCATTTCAAATACTGGTACAAATTCTCCAATGTTGAGTGTGATTGTGAGCTCTATATAAAATGTACCAATAGAGAATTCAATTTAAAAAACAGGAGAATGGTCTTACTTCAACCTCACTGCTTTTCTCCCTGACCCAACTCAAAACAATGTCAAATGGAAAAGATTTATTTGGGCTCATAGCTCTATAAAGAATCAAAAACCAAAGGCAGTTGTTCAGCTTCCCTCACATTCTGAGAGGCTTCCCAGGAAGTCTACTTTAGTCACGGAGGACACTGGAAGCCACAGCATGGCTAAGATTTCCTGGAATCAGGTAGAAACAAGGAAAGCAGGCAGAGATCAGAATCACAGTGAGTATAACTTGGTGGTACATTTGTGTTCCGACCAGGTGGGGCGTATAATCAGAGACACTGATCAAACTGCAAAACTGGAGTTGCTGTTTTCATAAACAGCTGAAAGTCATACCTAGCTGAATCTCTAGACTACCCTTCACACCAGCCTTAGAGCCCACACTAATGACCCCACACAGGAACAGAGATGCTCAGCTCCACTCATTTCAGAGAAGCATGGGGATAGACCTGCTTAATGTAAGAAGACAATAGAAGTTCCACTCAACCAAAATGTCTACCCAATCCATGCACTAAGACAGAAGACGCCAGTGTCCACCATTTTGGGGAAGTATAAGAAGTCACACAACTGCTCACTTCAGCCAAAAGCTCAGCCCAAGACTCTGCTATGACAAGGAGGAAATCTTCAGATATGTGGTTCTTTTTCTTATTTCAAGATTGTAGTTTTTTAATTGAGTTTACTGGTACATTTTAGGTAGAACTTACAGTCACCTTCATCACCAAGAATTTGTATATGATGAGACCCTCTGTGTGATATATCTTGATTCTTATTTTTTCCCAATTATGATTTCTAAAGAACATAATGTCTCATCCTGCCTATCCCAAACAGCGCTCTACTTAACTTTGAAGTCCAACCTGTAAACATGCCCAACAGCATATCACAAAGAGCAATGAGTATATCCTGTGAAAGACCAATATACTAAATCCAATATTCAATATACTATCCAGTCAGCAGCTCTCATTCAGTGGCCCACAGGACTTGGTGAGCAGGCCCATCTGAAATCAGAGTGAAGCAATAGCCTAGCTAATTAGAGAATCCGTAACAAGCTTGGCCTGCCTGATTAAATGTGAACTGACTCTTCCAGAATCACCAACAAGGCCAAATATTGAAAGTGTAATGTTACTAAATGTATTAGTCAGATTTTCCATTGCTGGCTAAAATATATGACATTAAATATATATATATATATAATTAATATATATTGTCAGATATATATACATATATCTGACACAGACAGTTCTAAAGAATTGGAATTTATTTTGGCTTACTTTGGCTCACAGTTACAGAAGTTTCAGTCCGTGTTCATCTGGCTCCAAAGCAGAACCATCATGGCAGAAGAGTGTGGTGAATAAAAGCTGCTTAACTCCTAACACATAGGAAACAGATGAAGGGAAATTTAGAAAGGAAGAGGCGAAGGACCATATATCATCTTCAATTTAAAACCTTGTGATCTACCCAGACACACTCAAATGTGTTTTACTAACCTCCTAGGCAACTCTCAAATCAATCGAGTTGACAATCACAATTAGCTGTCATACCTAACACAACTACAAAGACCAAAAGAGGAGGCTGTCTCTTCAAATGTGCAAACAATAATGTAGGACCACAAGGATTACAAAGGAATCATGGAATCATCAAGGAATCATGAAAACTTCAAAAGAAATTAGTGAAGTTCTGATAAAAGAATAAAGACCCAAGGTCTGAGATTTAGCTCAGTGGTTCCAGCACCTACCCAGCAAGCACAAGGTCCCTGGTTTGATCCCCAGTAACCATATACAACAATACCACAACCAGGAGTCAGTACCACAAACCACAATGCCGGGCATGGTGGCTCACGCCTATAATCCCAGTACTCAGAAGGCACAGACAGGAGGATTGCTGAGTTCAAGACTTGTCTGGGCTACATAGTGAGCTCAGGGCCAGCCTAGACTACAAAGCAAGACCCTGCTTAAAAAAAAGAGAAAAGAAAGACCTAGAAAATAACTGATAATAAATTCATTAAACCCTCTTAAAGAATTCAATGAACTATAATAATATATACAGAAACCAAATAAAATTTAGAAAGCAGAGGGAGAGAGGGAGGGAGGGGAGAGAGGGAGGGAGGAAGAAAACATTTAGAAAACTAAAAAATGCAAGTTTCCAGTCAAATTCAACCTGAAAAGGAGTTCACCAAGACACATTAAAGTAAAAGACAAAAACAAAGTTAAAAATTAAATTAAAATTAGACAAAATCTGAGAGCCAAAAGAGATTAAAGAAACACAGGCTATATAAAAGATACGACTATCATCAGATTTCTCAGCAGTAACCCTGCATTGAGTAGAGAGGAAGATAATATATTTAAAGTACTGAAGGAAAAATCTTGCCAATTAACAGTATCATAAACAACTAAGCCATCTCTCAGAAATGAAGAAGAAATAAAAGTTTTTCAAGATAACAAAATCTAAGGAAATTTTGTGCCATTTATCCTTTCCAACAGGAATTGGTAAAGGGATTCCTTTAATCTGAAACAAGCGGTAATTAATTAATAACAAAGAACATGGTGTACAGTGTAGGTAAAGCAATCATATTCAGAATATCCTAGGACTGTAATGATGTGAATGAAGTATTTGATATTCAGTACAAGACATAAAAGACAAAATTATTAACAACTATAAAATAAATTGTTAAAGGATACATATTAACATAAAATATAGGGGAATAAAACTTACATAGTTTTGGGCCAGAGATTTAGTTCAGTGGTTCCAGCCTAGGTTTGTTCCCTGGTAACCACATACAACAATACCAGGTGTGGTGACTCACACCCACCAGCAATCAGTACCACATACCACAATGCTAGGACTGTTGGCTCGTGCCTGTAATCCCAGGACTCAGGAGGCAGAGGCAGGAGGATTGCGGTGTTTGAGGTTTGCCTGGGCTATGTAGTGAGCTCAGGGCCAGCCTGAACTACAAAGTGAGTCCCTGTCTCAAAAAAACAAACAAAAAAATTACATAGTTGTGTGTGAAATTAAGCGCATTGTTATTGGTTTGAAAAATGCTGCTTTAAATATAATATGTTCTAGTCAAACCTCTTGAAAACCATAATTCAAAGCACAAAGCAAAAATGCAAAGGATAGCACTACAGGAAATCATTAAACCAAAAAAAGAAAATCAACAAACCATAGTGGAAGACAGCAAAAGAGGAAGAAAGAAAGATACTACAAACCCCCCCAATAAACAAAATAGAAATGGTAGTAATTACTGATATTCAGTACAAGACTTAAAAAACAAAATTATTATACACCATACACTGTGTTCTTTGTTCTTGAGTGTTAATACATTGAATTATTTAATAAAAGGTTGTAGACTAAATGAATTGAAAAGGATATTCAACTCTATGTTGTCTACATGAGATTCATCTCACTTTTGAGGATTCACATAGACTTAAATTAAGGGGTGAAAAGATGTTACATGCAAATGGAAGCTAAAAGGAAACAGAGAAGCTCCACTTATATCCAACCAAATAGACTTTAATGAAAATACTGTAAAAAGAGATTCTTGATCATTATACAACAATAAAGGTATCAATTTATCAAGAATATAACTATTGTAAAGATATAGGCACTTTATATTGGAATACCTAAATACATAAAACAAATATAAATTATTTGAAGAAAAAAATAGATTGCAATACAATGGCAGTAGGGGATTTAAATACCCTCTCTTAGCTAGGCATGATGGCTTATACCTATAATCCTAGCACTGGGGAGCCAGAGGCAGAAGGATTACCATGAGTTAAAGACCAGCCTGGGCTACATAATGATTTCAGGGTCAGCCTGAACTACAAAGCAAGACCTTGTCTCAAAAAAAAAAGAAACCTTAAAAATTAAAAATAAATACCCTCTCTTTTGCATGGCCATTCCTCAAAATTATGTTTGTAGCAAACACTCTGCAAGGATAAGATAATCTCCACTCAAAGAGCAGGTTTGCGTATTATTCACTATTTTTAAAAAAGTGTCTCCTATAATACAAGCCAGTGCAATATGTTCATGCTGTTAGCTATGGCTGCCTTCGCACCCTCATCTCTGAGTCTTATGCTCTTTGCCAGCATGCAGAGAGTGAGAGCGGCCTAGCTTGTTAGCTCACAAACAGAAGAAACTCTAAAAGACTTCACAGCTCATGACAGACTCTCCATTTTCTTCATTTACTATAAGAGAATAATACCTGTATTCCTAACAGAATTATTGGAAAAAACAGATAAAATAATATCCATGCAGACATACTGTCAATTTGCATAAGAGATGAGAGGCTATTATGACACAAGTGACAACCAGCCATAGGAATGTAGAACTATATGTTATCACAATGAGACTTTCAAAATATAAAAATATTTTATTGTTAATTACAGGCCAGAAAGTATCTAAATTTTTAGGTTCTATCTTTTTTAATTGAAGTATTTATTGGTACATCTTATATATAGCTCACAATCACACTCAACATTGGGGAATTTGTACCAGTATATGACAGAAGTTAATTCTCATTTTTACCCACATCCCTACCCACTCACAACCCTCCACCCCCTACATACATTACTATTTCTTTTTGTTTCCAAATCATATTTATTCTTTCCCCTCATTATGTTCCCCCACCACATTCCCTTTGAATATTTCCTATTATATGAAATCTATCATACATTCTAGAACTCATTTACATGTACAGGCTCTCATACGAGAGAAAAGATGCGGCATTTACATAGGTTCTATCTTAAAAGAATTCCCTGTGGTCTTGGTACCAAGAGATACCAGGCAGAGCATAAAAGCAAGAGAATGATATGCTCCTATGTGCAATGCAAATGGACTCTGGTAGCTAAGTAATAAAGTAAAGCAAAGACAAAAATCTCCAAAACATCTTTCCTCTGCTGAGATTACATCATCTATTTTATTGGAGCCTTGTTGCACTTACATATTCATTTTCCACTTACTTAATGTAGTTTTACACTATGAGGATTCTACTAGCTTCCTATAAGGACCTGGTCTTTTTCTTCTAGACTGAAAACCATGAAATGTCACACGGATATCCAGATTTATTCTGTGCTTCCCACCTCATGTGCACAAGGCCAAAGAAAAAACATCTGCTCTGAGACTTCCTGCCAAATATAAAGAACGAATGAAAAACCAGGACCTTTGAATGATATGAATGCTGGTTGAATCTATCAAGTGATTACTGGACTTGTAATGACCCACATGCTAACATCTTCAAGTAGCCAGATGGGTCCTGCCCAAACTCAAAGACCCACTGAGAGTCATTCAAAAATTACTCTGACTAGCACTCTTGACATTTATCAAACATGGCCTACATGAAAAGTGATTAAGTAAAATATCATTAAAGTAGCTTTAATATTTCATAGGAAGCCTCTAATTTAGAGCAGTCTTTTTTACAACAGTGTTCTAAAATCATTACAAATTCATATCGTGTGAAAATGATAAATGTTTTATTAATAACAAATAGGTCCAAATGGAGATTCAAACACATCTATCTACAAATGTCTAGTGAAATAGTGAGAAGCCAAAAGGAAGCTACTTGCATGAATCAATTTGCAAATGATTTTGTTTTGTTTTGACTGATAAAAGAGGAAGGAGGATTTGCATGGCACCTAAAAAACATCTCAGAGATGAACGTGAGCCTGTAGTCTGGACCTCCTCCCTTGGCTGTGGAACTCCCAAGTACAGGCTGCCTGTGAGGCTCTGGGAAATCAGAGCATAAAGGCTGCTGTTTTGAAACGAAGTGACAGAATGAAACTTCAAATCACACAGTCTCCCTGGCAATCAGAAATGTGTTCAACAGCTTATACCGCTGTTGCGCTAACACTTTAACCACACGCCTGAGTAAGAGTTGGTCTATTTGCTTCGGTTCAGTGATCCCAGACAATAGACTTCAGTGTGAAAAGCAAGTGAACTGTTCTGCATACTCAGTGCACGCTAAACCTCTTCTCCATGCTGGAGGGAGATTCTTTGCAGCTTGCTTTTAGAGTTTATCTAAAATGCCCCCCAAAAGTTTTACATTTGGTTGTGAAGCCTTGGGGGGGGGGAGCAGAGCATGACTTGAAGGGTTTCAACCCCAACTTCAGTCACTTCCATGAATTCTCTACTTAACTGCATCAGCAGCTGTGACACAGTGTCAACCGAGGAATGTCTTTTCTATCAAAGTTGGCGAAGTTACCAGTGTTCTCCGTCCCTGTCTCTGCCACAGCTCACTGTATTTGCGCGATCTAGTTTAATACCAGCCTTTCAGGCGTGCAAGAGATCTGTAGAAGATGAAGACCCTAAGGAAATGGGTTCTTTCCTGGGGCTTCCAGGAGGACTCAGTCCTGCTGATGCCCCAAGTTTAGTCCAGTGAGACTTCAGTCCCATAAATTTTGTAAGATAATACCCTTATGCTATTTTAAAACACTAAATTGTGGTAATCTGTCACAGTAGAAATAGGAAATCAATACACATATATTAAAATTTCTAGATTAATATGTAATTTTTCATTCATCTGATAATCTTTTGACGTAGAATCAAAACATTTTATTTGCTTGTACATCACACATTGGAGTTAAAAACCTTTTTATTCAATATTTTTCCTATACAGGCTATAATGTATAATTTTGCATTTTAAAGTGAAGCAAATATCTACTAAAAGTGTATTTCCACACACAAAAACAACTCTTAAAACTCAAAAGTAGTAAAAAAAAAAAAAAAAAAAAAAGACAAGCCAACAAAATCAGGCTATTGCACTGAACATTTCACAAAACAAGTTGTAGATATTTTTTAGCTAATGATGACCTTACATTCCAATAGTCCCATCATAAATTGAAAATATTGTAAGATGAAAATGCATTTCATGCACCTAGACTGCTGAACATAACAACATGGTGCCCTGCAAAATATCAGTTATTTACGCTGGTGGGTCAACTGGAAGCTGGAATTTGCAAGAATTATACCATTTGAGGATGGTCAAAATTCAAAGTGGTTCTTTGAATTTTCTTTGAATCCACACCATTTTGCACCACTGTGAAGTCAAAAAGTCTTTAAATTGAACCCAGAAGATGGGACTATTCATCCAAGAATGATCAGTAAGTCTACGGATTGATGCTCAGCAGCATCAGTTTTCAGGAAAACACAAATTAAAATCACAAGCTACTACCTGCCCACTAGAATGGCTAAAAAGAAAAAGACGGGCAATACTGTGTGTTGGTGAGGATTAGACTTTTAATTATGCAGTATTTGAAATCATGTATTTTCTCATCTTTTCTCAGAAATGTAACCAATAATTCAGCTGTGTACTATTTATTTAAGAACCCCACTGATATATTTTTCACAAAGTTTTTACGATTTTAAGACTAAAATTATTTTCACTTAAGTAGACACTCAGAGCTGGGTATGGTTCCACATACCTGTAATCCCAGAACTCTGGGAGACTAAAGCAGGAGAAACAAAAGTCCAAGTCCTACTTGGACAGTTTAATGAGACACTATCTCAGAATTTAAAAATTTTAGATGGGAAGGAGATAGAAGGATAGAAGGAGAGGACAGGGAAAAGGGAGAAAGAAGTAAAAATGATTTAGATGTGATATGTATTCATTAGGTATCATATATATGAATGCATATGAATGTAGTCATTATGTATCATGATATAAACTAATATTTTTTTTTCCTAAGGGCTTGGAATGTAGCTCAGTGCAGAGGCCCTAGTCCAATCCCCAGTACTACAAAAAAAAAAAAATTCAAAGAGAAAATTCAAATAGCATCAGACTTCTTTCTCAAAAGAATATGGAGGAAGACAAAGACACCCAGGGACCCAGTGCACCATCTGTCCCATGACCTCATGTGTCCCTCTATGCAGGGGCAGTGGACAGAGGGCAGGGGAGAGGCCAAACAGGCCCTCTGTGTGGACCCCGCTGTTGCTCTTTTCTCCTCCCTCACTCCCAAGGTGAACTTGAGGTCTTTCCCTTCACCATCAAATTCTCCATGCCTTAGCCCTCCAAAGCCAAAGAAATGCCAAAGAACCACTCATACAAATCTTATGAAAATAACTCCCCAGCTTGATTTCTGTCATAGCTTACAGCATTTCATTTTACACTATATATCATTTATTATAGTATTTTGATACCTCTGATCCTGTTTAAACATCTTTAAAGGCACTCCATAATTCTCTTTAGTTAAACAACCACTGCTCTGGAGAATGGCATCTATGGTGGTTCCTCGTTTATTAGTACTGTAGCTGCTTGTGCTGCTCTCTGTCCACTGCTGGACTACAAGATTCATCATTGCATCCATCCTGGTATTTTTTCATAGGAACTGATGATGTAGCAAACCCACTTGGCACAGCCGCAGGCTTGAGTACAGTTATACACACAAGCTTATATTCTAGCTTTGAAATACTGAGTTGTCATATTGGGGAACAAAGTGAGCTAAATCACTGGAAAGGATTTGATTGATTTGAAGATGTACAACTTCATCCAAGAGCTACTAGTGATTGTTTCAGTCTGTACTAAGTCACTTCTGCTATGTGGTTTTATTTGCGAAGTTCTCTTCCTATGATCCATTGTACTGCAGGTGCCACAATTGGTTTCTCCCTCATGGCAAACGGATGGCAGGGTATCAAGTGGTCAGATCTTATAAAGATCATGATGTCTTGGTTTCTCTTTTCATGACTTTCTGGTATTATGCCTGTTAGCTTATTCTTCCTTGTTCGTGCATTCATCTTCTTTAAGGCAGATCAGTTTCTAATGGTTTGCAAGCTGTGCCAGTTTTGTATGCCTGCACAGTTGGAGTAAATTTCTTTTCCATCATATATATGCTGGAGCTCTATTGCTCCACATTCACAAACTACCTCTGTGGATAACATCTTCATCTCCGTGGGATATGCAGTTTTCTGAGCCCTTATTGTCTGATTCTCTGTCAAAAGATTGAAGAGGAAAATTGAATGTGAAATAAAGTCTAGTAGTTCTTCAAATCTCCTTATTGAACAAAAAGAATAGTTTGAAAGTGGGCCAGAAAGAAAAAGTTGTCTGTCAGTGACACTGAAAAGAGAAATCCCATTCCTGAGGTATGATGTACCACTGGGGTCCTCTGGGCTGTGGTGAAATAAGAAGTCTTGCTCAAATTTTAGAGACCTGAAGGAGGCTCCACAGGGAGAGAGGCTTCCCATCATGGACCTGAAAGAGGAGACTAGCACAGCGAGCACATAAGCCCTGCAGTTGCTTAATGAAAACCTTGCTTCAGGTCCATCAAACCATCAACAGTCAAGTAAATTCAAGTGGCCATGATCAACTCATACCATTCATAAAGATTCTTACCACGCCCAGCGTTGTGCTATGTAGTACTGATAGCTGGCGGGGCGTGAGTCACCACGCCCAGCATTGTTGTATGTGGTTACCAGAGATCCAACCAGGGAACTTGCGCTTGCTAGGCAGATGCTGGAACCACTGAGCTAAATTTCCAGCCCTGAAAGGATATATTCTTGTCCCTGGATCTTCCTTTCTCTCCTCATTTCCTGGCTGATATGAGGTAGTTAATCTCCCTCCACCAGCCCCTTCCGCCATGTTCCTGCCTCACAGCCCGCTAGTCGCAGACAAACTCTAAGTCAAAATACACCTGTCCTTCTTTAAGTTGCTGTTGTCAGGTATTTTGTCCTAATCATGTGAAAGTGACTAAATACAGTGTCAGAAAAGGAAGTAGTAGCTCTCGGGAAGAATGGTACAACTAGGATAAGCCTGAAGTTTCTTGCCTCTTCCATTCCTTTCTGTTTGTTTAGTTGTTTTTCTTGTTTTGTTTTTGTTTTTGTTTGCAGTACCAGGGATTGAACTCAAACCCTTGTGCTTGCAAGGTAGGTGTGGTACCACTTAAATTAAATCCTCAGCCCTTCCAGTCCTTCCTGAATTTTGATACTCACTATGAAGACAATGATGTCAGCTATGCTGTTGGTCCTCTGGTTGGCTTTGTGTCTGCTTTGTATTGGCTTTGTATAACTTAAAAAGTGATAACCTCAATATGGCTTCTACTCTGTGATGGTATTGATGTCTGTCTTGGACTATGGGCCTAGGAAAGGAGAGTCATCTAGACCATGGGGAAGAATCTGACCTCAGATCCTCCAGTGGCTTCTGTTTGGAACTGGCACCTGCCCTCACTGGCAATGGCTTCAGATATTGGCTTTTCCCTCAGTACAACACCTAGCAATGTGGGCTCTGTTATATCCTTCAGCTGACTCCAATCCAAGAAGGCTGTTGACTGGAAATTCCTTCCCAATATATTTGCATCCTGGTTCTACAGTCATTATTTCCTGTCATTATGAGTACTGCTTTCATGGCAGTCTTCAAATGTGTCAGCCCTACAGTACGAAGCCGTTTGAGATTAAAAATCCTGTCAATGTTTGAGACATTGCTTCCTTAAAGAGTGATTACAGTGTTATCAAAGACTGATAAGACTCTTTAAATTTTGGGAGCTGTGAAAGGAAAGTGTTACATATGCTATAATTGCTCGGGTGCTAAATATAATTTGTCTCAAAATTAGCTATGCAAAACAGCCAGACTTCCACTGGTTCCAAGTTAGGTCTGCTTTCCCTCTGGGCTGTGAATTCCTGTACATATTTTTCTTCTTTTTGTATCAGATGTATGTTTTGATGTTGTCTCTGAAAATAACGTATGTGTGTGTGTTTTCTTAAAAATATGCAAAGCCATTTCACACATTATAATCCTCATTGTTTGTTTCACCAGCTTCTGTCCTAAAATGAACAGAGATTTAACAACAAAAAAGCTGGCATTTCCCTTGCAATCTCTTACAGTCCTGGGAACTCTGCATTCCTATCAGTTTAGCAGATCTATTGGCCTATGTCGCACTTCTTAGAAGTATGAGGTTCTTTGAACGCGTTGAAAATTAAGTTAGTAGTAACTTCTTTGCAAGCAGTTCTTGGGTTGTTATTGCCAACAAGTGACAAAAAGTGTTTTGGAAATCTTGGTATCTCTATAAGATTTCTGGCAGCATGCAATGGATGAACGAAGTGGAGTATGAACTTTGAGCAAGTTATGAGACAACTTTTGATGTTCATTTCTCTGCCTCGCAACTGAATAAAAAAGCAAGTTTTCTAGGAGGAAAATAAATAAAATCCGCAAAGTTCCAAGGAAAGAACATCATGACCCAGAACTACTGCTGTGTCTAAGGAAAAACAAACCATTAAAGAAATGCTGATGAATTGCATAACAAGAGAGGGAGAAAGGTAGGGAAAGAAGAGAGAAAGAAATACACAGAGACAAGGAAAGAGAAAGGAGTGGAAGGAATATGCTTTAGAATAAGTTCAATAAAATAAGGTATACATCAAAAACAGTTCTTGAAAAAAGCAAGATGACAAAATATTCAGTTACAACAATCCAGAGATAAAATACTATCTTATGTTTCAACATATGAAAATGTAACTAATGCATTGACAGATTAAAGTACCCCAGGTTTCTCAGTTCTGCCATAAATACAATGTTTTAAATTTTCAAAAATTGAGGATTTCCACACGATTTAAAGTCATCTAGTCATTTGAAAATGTACAGGTAACAAAGTCAATCCATGCGTTTCCCCTTGGTCACATTAACCAAACTTGGTTTTCATCCCCACTTAGAACATTTGTGAAGCCTCCTGGGTGAGGAATCAGGCCACCAATCCTGAGGACAAGAGGGGCTGCTCCCAGCATCCTGGTTCCATGTGCAGGACCACAGGTTGTGAAGAGCAGCTCCTAACAAACCTACATCAAAACCCTAGAGGCAGAAGCCACCAGGAACACGCTTCAGGTGAACACACGGTGCTTGCTGCTCATGGTAGTAAGCGAAAACACATATCTAGGGAAATATGGAGTATCTCAGTTAAAAATAAAATTCGTTTTAAAATTTGAACAAAGGCTAAATGACCTGCAAGAAAGTTAAAGGAAGTAGGCATCTGCCATGCATAATATGCAATGAAGAAACAGAAGCAATTGTAGATTGAGTGTCTTAATAAATCTTGTCTATAAGTCCAGCGAAGTAGACTAAGTCCAGGGCTATGACAGTTGTTCATGTTAGCTAAACAAGAGGATGCTTGCTGTCTTTGTGGTTTGCTTTTGTCTGTGCTTGGATGAAGTTACAAAGTCATCTCACTTGTTCTCTGTCACCAACGCAGTCTGAGAGTGCCCTCATCCATAGCCATCTCCTGAGGCACCTTTCATGTTCAACAGAACACGAGGAACTAGGGGCACATGTCAGGCTGATTCCTTAATGACAAGAGCTGCTTTTCTCTTTTTCAACTGTTATATCCAAATGGTGGGGTTGAGGTGAGAACTAAGAACAAACCTTGATGCTGTCATTTGTACTTAATGTTCTGATGCTTCATAAAAGAAGAGACCAAACACAAAACTACAGCAACAAACTAAGAGTAGAAATGAGGTCCAAAATCATAATAGATATTGTGAAATAGAAAGATCTTCAAAGGTGAAGGGGAACGGGAGGGGGCAGGAGAAAGCAAAGAAGGGAAAGAAAAATTTTGAAGATAAAAAGAAAAGAAATGGAACCAAAACTTATGTATATAGGGAGTGGAGAGGCTATCGGGAGGGCTGGGGAATGGGAAAAAAATAAGAGTCAAGATATATCATATACAGGGCCGGAGATTTAGCTCAGTGGTTCTGGCACCTGCCTCGCAAGCACAAGGTCCTGAGTTCAATCCCGGTTACCACATACAACGCTGGGCATGGTGACTCACGCCCACCAACAATCAACCAGCAATCAGCACCACATACCACAGTGCTGAGCGTGGTGGCTTGCGCCTGTCATCACTCGGGAGGCAAAGGCAGGAGGATTGCTGAGTTCGAGGCTTGCCTGGGCTACACAGTGAGCTCAGGGCCAGCCTGAACTACAAAGCAAGACCCTGTCTCAAAAAAAAAAAAAAAAAGATATATACAGGTACAAATTCTCAAAGGTGATCATAATGTATTTCTAAAATGTACCAATAAACTCAATTTTAAAAAAGATTACAGCAACAACTGTTTTAAAGACAAAATGTGTTTATATTTAGACTAATGTAACAGATCATTTTCTTTATGTAGGAAACGATGACTTTCTCTCACTGTCTTCTACCCCTATGGAACCTCTAGGGCATTTCAGTTTGCAATAAATATGTAAGGTTTTGTTTATTTACTTAGTCTTTCCCAATATTCACAAACATTGATTTATAGCAGTGGGCTTATTTAAGCAGCAAACAAACAAACAAAAACCTTCCCCAAACAAGCATTTCTAAGCCAAGTTTCTTGCCAGAGGGAATTTGTTTCTCTTTCAGTTATAATTCTCTCCAAACAAGGTTTTACCAGGGGAAGCCTAAGAAACAGCATGTACAGCCCAGCTCGCTGGGACTGTATTTCAAGTTCTCCAACTAGGGCTGAGCCACACAAGGCAGAAACAAATAGAAACAAAAGGTTCTAGTCGCACAGGAAATAGCAGCTTCCGGTTCTCAGCAAGCAACAGAGAGAACCCTTCTCAGACACAGAAACCAAGGCCCCACCTGCAGAATCCTGCCCTGCGGCTGTGCACTTTCCCACCACTGTAACTCACTTTTTTTTTTTTTTTTAAACAGGGTCTTGTTTTGTAGGTCAGTTGGGCCCTGAGCTCACTGTGTAGCCCAGGCAAGCCTGGAACTCAGCAATCCTCCTGCCTCTGCCTCCTGAGTGCTGGGATGACAGGCATAAGCCACCATGCCTGGCATTGTGGTATGTGGTACTGATTGCTGGTGGGTGTGAGTCACCATGCTTGGTACTGCTGTATATGGTTACCAGAGATTGAACCAGGGACCTTGCACTTGCTAGGCAGGCACCAGAACAATTAAGCTAAATTTCTAGCCCCATAACTCACTTTTGAGCCCACTCTCTTGGAAGAATCAAAACCAAGGAGAAAAAAAAAAACTACCTGTTTGGTAATTAATCCGGTCTAACTTCATGGATGAGTCAGAGACAAAGACCACAAGGAGACGCAAACCTCTGAAGAGCGTTGGCACAGCTAGGCTCCAGCTGCGGGAGCCCAGCCAAAGCCCGAGAGACAGCCAGTGGGCAACACCTGACTATGCGAGGAAATGTCCCTAGAGTCCAGAGTACTGAAACAGCTGCAAAACTCCTTCTGCAGGTTTCCAGGCTTTTTCCATCCCTTCTTTCCTAAATCAACCTAGTACTGTGCTCCTATTCATGATCAATTAGTCAGAGAGGCCCTTCCTCTGGTTCGTAAAACACGATTCCATAACAGCCTTACAGCAAAAGCTTTGTAAGTAGTAAGCTCTTGCCTGGTTTCTCAGATTTTTGACTTATCCGGCGCCTTCCAGAGGCTGGAACATCAGATGACACATGGACAGTCCCAGACCTGACACAGGGAAAGTTCATGAAACAGTACAATAGCCCTAGATTTCAAGAAGGTATAATCTGGATGGATCCTATCACCCATAGACTTGGGATGTGTGCCAGGCCCACTGACTGACCCCTAGTCACAGCTCTCCTTTCCGTCCAGGCATGCCGTACCCTGTCCTGAAGTGTTGATCCAGACCCAAGTGGGTGGTGTCTGTCCTGGTGTCCTTGCCATACACTCCAACAGGCCCCTATAAACCCTGGAATCCTAAGGAGGCCCCGTCACAGTGCAGAGATCACACGGACCTATTTCTCTAGGAGACAGTCTTCGTTCCACTCCCCGCTCCTGGTTGGGGACTTAAATTTGTGTTTATCCTTCTCAAAGTCATACCTTTCTGACCTAAAACAAAGGTCTCTAGTCATCTAGTCTTCTTCAGTAAATCTATCCCGTATTGACTGGGAAACAATAAAAATCAGAACCATAGCCTCTGCAGCCACGATATGCCGAAATCACATCACCGTTCAAAGAGGGTTATGGGGATATGAGAGAAAAAGAGTTGTGATTGATGGGTCTGGGTCCAGCCTCTGCTCAGTGTTGGTACTAAAGATAGCCTTCACCGAACAGGAAGCATATACACTTGAAACCAAACGTCTGCTGGGAAATACCCATGTGTCAATCATTGGGAAGTCAGCTGCCCGTCATGATCACGACAGATACTATTACACATACTAAAATTCAGAAAATGTGGTCCCTTCTTGTGTGAGACTCGCCTGTTAAATCACCAGTCCACGGAGGTTGCACTTCCCTTCCTTCCCCTTGCTGGGGTCGTTGTGAAGGTCGTGCATTTGCCCTTCGGCAGTGATGACCAGACCACTGTACTAACGATGGGCTGCACCAGTACGCGCGTGCCTGCCCTCTGCCCAGGGCTTTAATTACAGAAACTTGGAAATAAAAGCAAAAAACTATATGACATGGGAAACTTTCATCTTTCTAATTATAACACCTGACAAGACAGGCTTTTCTCTTAATCTCAGATTCCTTGCACAGGACGGGCTTCCACTCACCACCATCCGTGCACGGGGCGCATATCCAGGCAGTGTCACACAGAAATGGAGTATGTGGCTCATGGGATCTATAACTTCAGCCGGAAGAAGTGAGCTGATAATCATATCACTTCACTGCCACACACTTAACAGGCCTATTATGGGCATAAATTAAGAGTTTTGCTGAAGAAAACCAGTGTCCCAGAATGCTTGACTGCCAAGACCCAGATGAGCCCTGCTGAATACAAAGTGCCTCACCATATTCTAGCCTTCTCCTCGTGGTCTATTATAATCCAATTCATGCTTATTCAGAAATGCCCTGGATTTGTCAGAGTCAACTCCTTCCTTCCTTTTAAGTTCTCAAAGTGATGCTCAAACGAGAGTATTTTGTTACACAAATTATATCCAAAGGATATTGGCCAAAGATTTATTGTTCAATACATGTAATTAGAGTGATTTTTTTTCACAATTAACAAAGAGGCAGAACAAGTGACAAGCCCATCTGAGCACAATAAAAACATCAATCTGGGTTATAAGACAGTCCATTACAATAGCTGAACATTGCTTCTATTAAGTCTTAGAGAGACAAAGGTTGTAACTTTGCCATCTGCTCCTTCAGCAAATGGTTTATAAGAAAGCTTCTGGCCTGGAGAAAAACTAATACAGCTTCAGGGTCCTTGATTCCATCTTTTTAAATTAGGGCTTTTGAAGTCTGGGGTCTAATCCATACTGTAAGTGAAAGGTAAATTATTTTATGAAGCATGGTACCCACAAAACCTGGAATTTATAAATGTAAACGTCTGATTACATTTTTTTAAGTGTTGATTGTATACCAGACTCTGTCCTAGCTACTGGGACTACTAATATAAGGGAAATGTAACGGGCCATGGCCCGTGATCTAACTGCCCCTTTCCAGAGGAACACATGAAAGCTCCCTCCAGGCTGTCAACAGTGATGCCACTGTCCAATCACCTTCTAGCTGCGGAGACCTTAAAAACAAAGTCAAAAGCAGGGTCCTCTTGCCTGCATCTGCCCTGGTTCTCCTTCGATCTTTCTTTTTTTGCATTCATAGCAGAAATTTCTCTTACCCAAGCCCAGCTCTTTGAGTACAATCCAATACAAGAGAGTTAGGGGTCTGCCCCTAGATTTTCTGCAGACTACTGTCCCCCAGTGGGTAATTTCAAGGTTCCTGTGAGTTGCTAAAGTTTTATAGAAGAGTCTGTATCCTCAAACTGAAAAGAAAGACAACCAACCATAGTTTCAATTGATTCACCTTTAAAAAATAAAATGTCAGGGTCATATTCTCATCCCAGGAACTGACTGTTTTCTGACAGTAGGAACCCTTTTCTTGAGAGCTGAAGATGGACCTATTTCTTTGATACTTTGAGGTAGCAGAACACAAGAGGAGGCAGCCAGAAAGCTATTTCAGTTAGGAAATGGCCAATAAACTTTGACTAGTCATTTTCTACTCTATTTCATGGTCTCCTTTTTTTAATAAGAGGGGTATGTGTATATATTTGTGTATGTAAAGCAAGGAAAGAAAGAAAGAAAGAAAGAAAGAAAGAAAGAAAGAAAGAAAGAAAGAAAGAAAGAAAGAAAGAAAGAAAGAAGAAAAGAAAGAAAGAAAGAAAGAGAAAGTGAGAGAGAAAGAAAGAAAGAAAGAAAGAAAGAAAGAAAGAAAGAAAGAAAGAAAGAAAGAAAGAAAGAAAGAAAGAAAGAAAGAAAGAGAAAGAGAGGGAGGAAGGGAGAGGGATGAAGAAAGGAAGGAAGGAAGGAAGGAAGCAAAGAAGCAAGGAAGGAAGTTAGAAACAGAGAAGAAAGGAGGAGTTAAATCAACCTGTAAGAGAATCTCTACATCCCAGGGATCCCACAGCTTAATCAGGGAGATGGACAAGTAAATTATAACAATTGCAAAATAGCACATTACATTTGCAATGTCAGTGGCAAGTGAGAGTGGTCTACCCAAGAATAGTGAATGCTACGTGAAGGCAGAGTAGTCTCTATGGAAGAGGTGATGCTTAAGCTGATTCTTGAAAGGTGCATAGGAATTAAGGTAACTCAAGACAGCACAAGTTATACCTGCGTTACTTCGGTGAGTGGCACTCAAATTATACTGTTCATCAAAGTCACTTGGATGGTTTTTTAAAGCACAGATTTCTAGGCCATATCCTGAGTTTCTGACTGAACAGATCTGAAATATCCTACAGACTTTCATTTCTTTTATTTTTTTGGCAATAGGTTTTTTAACAGACTTTATTGGTACATATTATACATATTATGAGCACATTCAACATTTGAGATTTTGTCCCTGTACATGGCACATTTTGATTCTCATTTTTCTCCTTTCCCCTTGCCTCCCTAAGTCCCCACCCCCTATACACATAAGCTTTGTTTCTATGTTTTTTCACTGTCACATTTTCTCTTTCTCTTCTTTGCTTTCCCCTATCAGCCCTTTCCCTTCTCCTGTGCATGTTTTCTTCCTATTTCACATTACCTATCATACATTTTGGTGTTCATTTACACCTTCAGTCCAGTTTTCCATAATAGAGAAAAGATACAGTATTTATACATCTGTGTCCTATTTATTTCACTTGTGACTATTTCCTCAAGGTGCATCCAGTTAAGTATAAATGACTCAAGTTTACCATTCTCTATGGCTGATTAACACTCCATTTTATTTTATTTAAAAAAAACACATTTTCTTTATCCAGTCTCTCATTGATGGGCATTTGAGTTGTTTCCAAGATTTAGCTATTGCAAACTGACCTGCTATAAACATGAGTGCATATATGTTGCTATGGTATTATTCTTTTAACTCTTCTGTGTATATACCTAACGGGAATAACAGGATCAAATGGCACTCAAGTCCTTAAGATTCCTTAAGAAATCTCCACGTTGATCTCTGCGGTGGCCGCACCAGTCTACATTTCCACCAACAGTGCAGGAGGGTTCCTTTCTCCCCGCACTCTCGCCGGCATTTGTTAATGGTTGATTCTTGATGGCAGCCATTCTTTCTAGAATGATATGAAATCTCATTGTTGTTTTCATCTGCATCTCTCAAATGACCGGTGTTGAACATTTCTTCATATGTTTCTTAGTTGCTTTTACTTCTTTCTCTGAAAAGTGTCTCTTCATTACAGATGCCCTTTTTTTAATTGAGTCTTTAAATGGGTGGGGACTGGTTTGTTTAAACTGGTTTTTATACTTTATATACTCTAGGTAGTGGTCCTTTGTCTGAGGAAGAGCTGGTAAAATTTTTCCCATATTGTAGGTTGTTTATTCGCTGTGTTAGCAATTTCAAGACGCTATCCCATTTGTTGATTTTGTTCTGCTAGTTCCCATGCTGCTGAGGTTTTGATCATAAAGTTTTCTTATACCAGCCGGGCGTGGTAGCTCACGCCTGTAATCCCGGCACTTGGGAGGCAGAGACAGGAGGATTGCTGAGTTCCAGGCTTGCCTGGGCTACATAGTGAGCTCAGGACCAGCCTGAACTACAAAGCGAGACCCTGTCTCAAAGAAAAAAAAAAAGTTTTCTTATACCAATGTCTTCAAGAGTTCTACTTAATGTGTTTTCCAGCAGGTTTAGTGTTTCTGTTTTAATATTAGTACTCTAATTCACTTTGACTTTAGTTTGGTGCATGGAGAAAGAGCTAGATCTAGCTTTAATTTTTGGCAAGTTGAAATCCAGTTTTCCCAGCACCATTTATTAAAAAGACTATCTTTTCTCCATTGAGGGTGCTTGACTACTTTGTCAAAGATGAAGTGGCTTAGAATATCTAGGGCTGTTTCTGGGTCTTCTCTGTTCACTGATCCTCAGTTCTTATTTCTTTGCCACTGTCATGCTGCTTTTATGACAGTGGCTTTGTAGTATAGTTTCCAGTTGGGGATTTTGATAATCCCTTCCTCTCTTGTTGTGTAGGATTGCTTTAGCTATTCTAGGTCTCTTGTGGTTCCAGATGAACAAGTGGATTATTTTCTCTAGGTCTGTGAAATATGCAGTTGGGATTTGAATCAGGATTGCATTGAATCTATATAGTAGTTTTGGTAATATGGCCATTTTGATGATATCAGTTCTTCCTACCCAGAACAGGGATGTTTTTCCATTTTCTATATCCTCTTCAATCTCCCTTTTCAGAATACTGCAGTTTTCAGAGTAAGGATCTTTGGACACCTTTGTTAGACTGATTACTATACATTTCATTATTATGGATGATACTATGAAAGGAATCGATTACCTAATTTCTCTTTCAGTGAGTCCTTTGTTCATGTGTACAAAGGCTATTGAAATTTGAATGTTGACTTTGTATCCAGTTACACTTCTAAATCTGGCAATTAAGTCTAGCAGTCTTTTGTCTGAGGTTTTAGGATCTTCTATATAGAGTATCATGTCATCAGCAAATAACGACAGTTTAACTTCTTCCTTATCTATCTTTATTTCCTTTATTTCTTTCTTTTGTCTAATTTCTGTGGCTAGTGTTTCCAAAACTACACTGAACAGGAGTGGTGATAGTGGATATCCTTGTCTTGTTCCTGATCTTAGTGTGAAAGTTTTCAGTTTTGACTATTTAGTACAATGCTGGATGTTGGTTTCTCATAAATAGCTTTTATTAGGTATAGATAAAGACCATCTATTCCAATTTTCTGCAGGCTTTTTTTCATGAATGGGTTTTGTTGAACACTTTTTCTACATCTATTGAGATGACCGTTTGGTTTTTGTCCTTGAGTCTATTAATGTAGAGTATTACATTTATTTTAGTATATGTGCTGCCAAAGCGAGCACTGTGTATTACATTTATTGATTTACATTTGTTGAACCATCATTGCATCCCTGGGATGAATCCAACTTGGTCAGGGTGTATAGTCTTCTCAGTGATCCTCTGTATTCTGTTGGCCAGTATCTTATTAAGGATTTTTGCATCAGTCTTCACTGGGGAGATTAATCTGTAGTTCTCTTGTTTGGTTAGGTCTTTCTCTATTTTTGGAATCAATGTAATGGTGGCTTCCAGGTATACGTTTGGGAGTAGTCCTTCCTTTTCAATTTCATTAAACAATTTGAGGGCCGGAGGGTTAGCTCAGTGGTTCCGGCGCCTGCCTCACAAGCGCAAGGTCCTGAGTTCGACCCCCGGTAACCATATATATATAATGCTGGGCGTGGAGACACACCCACCAACAATCAACACCGCATACCACAATGCCAGACGTGGTGGCTCATGCCTGTAATCCCAGCACTCGGGAGGCAGAGACAGGAGGATTGCTAAATTCGTGGCGGCTTGCCTGGGCACCATAGTGAGCTCAGGGCCAGCCTGAACTACAACGCGAGACCCTGTCTCAAAAGCAAAAAAAAAAAAAAAAAAAAAAGAATTTGAGTAGTGGCATTAGCTCTTCTCTAAAAGTTTTGTAGAATTCAGCAGTAAAGGCAACAGGACCCAGAGTTTTCTTTGTTGATAGATTTTTAATTTTATTTTCAATTTTACACACTGATATTGGGGTGTTTAGCATTTTTGTATCATTTTCATTCAACTTTGGAGGTTCATATGGATCTAGGAATCTATCCATTTATTCTGTTTTCCATCTTACTGAAGTAAAAGTTCTCAAAGTAGGTGTTTATTATCCTCTGAATTTCTGCGGAATCTGTGATGATTTCCCCCTTTTTATTCTGGGTTTTCTAGATTTGAGCCTTTCCTCCCTTTTTTTTTGATACAATTGGCTAAGGGTTTGTTAATTTTATTGACATCTCTTCAATTCATTGATATTTTGTATCATCCTCTTAGTTTTCATTGCATTAATTTCTGCTCTAATTTTTTTTTTTTTTTGAGACAGGGTCTCACTTTGTAGTTCAGGTTGGCCCTGAGCTCACTATGTAGTCCAGGCAATCCTCAAACTCAGCAATCCTCCTGTCTCTGTCTCCCGAGTGCTGGGATTACAGGTGTGAGCCACCATGCCTGGCACTGTGGTATGTGGTATTGATTACTGGTGGGCGTGAGTCACCATGCCCAGCATTGTATGTGGTTACAGGGATTGAACTCAGGACCTTACGCTCGCGAGGCAGGTGCTGGAACCACTGAGCTAAATCTCCAGCCCTCTGCTCTAATTCTTTTCATTTCTTCCCTTATACACACTTGGAGTTTATCTTGCTCCTCTTTTTCTAGTAGTTTGAGGCTCAGCATTAGGCTGTTAATTTGAGCTCGCTCTGTTTTCCTGGTGTGGACATTCACTACTATGAATTTCCCTTGTAGAACTGCTTTTATTGTGTCCCATAAATACTTGTATGTTGTACTGGCATTATCATTTAGTTGTAGAAACTGTTTAATTTCTACTTTAATTTCTTCTCTGACCCATAGGTTGCACAGGAGAGAGTAGTTCAATTTTCATGTGTTTGTGAGGTTGTTGGAATTTCTTTTGCTGTTAATCTCCAATTTGAAGGCACTGTGGCCTGACAGTATACAAGGAATAACTTCAATTTCTTTGCATTTACTTAAACATGCTCTAGCATGTGGTCTATTTTGGAGACTGATCCATGAGCAGCTGAGAAGAATGTATATTATGACTTTGTGGGATAAAATGCCCTGTAGAGATCTACTCCAATTTGTTTAAACATTTGGTTCAATTCAATATTTTATTCTTGATTTTTTTTGTTCAGTTGATCTGTCTATTTGTGCCAGTGGATATTGAGATCCCCTGCTACTATTGTTTTATATAGTTGAGTGCACTAGAATTTGGTGCATAAATATTTATGAATCTCATTTCTTTCTCTTGGATTGTTCCCTGTAGGAGAATGTAGTATCCTTCTTTGCCTTTCTTAATTAGTTTTGGTTTGAAATCTACTTTTTTTGCAAATAACATAGCTACTCCTGATTTTTTGCACTTTCCTGTCACATGGAGAATTGTTTTCCATCCTTTTACTTTCAGTCTATGGATTTCCTTTTGAATTAGGTGTGTTTCTTGTATACAGCATGTTGTAGAATCATACTTCTTAATCCATTATGCCAATCTGTGTCTTTTGATTGGCACATTGAGGCCATTGATGGTTATACCTGATGTGGACTGATTTAGCGCTGTTATAATGTTTTTCTATTCTTGGCTCTTTTATTCTTTGCTTTTCCCCCTTTCCATTCAGTTTCTTTCCTAGCCCAATGAGTTCACTCTGCAGGGTCTCATGGGATTATTCACCCATTGTCTTTTTCCGATATTGTTTAGAATATTTTTGGAGTGCAGGTTTGCATTTGTGAAGTTCCTTAGGTGTTCTTTGTCATGGAAATATCTAGTTTTTGCAGGATACATCAATCTAGGTTGGGGCTTTCTTTTAGAGTTTGAAATATTTCACTCCAGACTCTCCTTGACTTGAGAGTTTGCACTGAGAAGCCTACTATTGCTACAGGGAAACAAGCCTAGCTCCCCCACCTGGTAGATACCTGAAAATCGAGTTCATGTTCTCTAAAATTGAAGAATGAATTTTAGGAATGATGCAAGTTAAGAGTAGGAAAAACTTTATTGAGAAAAAAACTTTTACCTATGAGAGACAAAAGGGGGCCTTGAAACTGAATGAACCACCCATCTCACTTCCCAGTGAGCTTTTACAGAAAGCAAAGCCATGAGGTGAGGCAGGTTTAAGGTGGGACAAAATTACAGTCAACCAGTAATACTGCAAATACAGTGGCTTAGGTAACATTGATACAAAAATGAACAAAACCATGATTAACCAATAAGATTACAAAAAATATAGTTGCTCAAGTAGGACTGATTAAATAGGATCCCATGAGAAATCAAGTCACATAACAAGCATACAGGAATTTTTAGTCTGGGGCCTTTTTCAGGAGAAGTAGGTTAAAATCCTAGAATATCCATCATTGTTACTTATCCTACATGGGTGGGGTAGTTCTCTCCTCTGGCAATGCTAACCTGTAGCAGAGTTTTTTTTTGTCTGTCCTCCTCGTTGGTTCTTTCCATGTGAGCTTTCCAAGGCCAGCCTGTCTGCCTGTAAGACATCTAGCTTACCTATCTATAACATTATGATTCATATGGGCTTTCATTTGTTTGTGATTTTTTTCTCTCTCTTTGCTTTCAATATTTCATTCTACTGTTGAGTTTTTGGAATATTGATTTTTATATTCCTAGATGTAGACATGTTTTAGATCATGGTCACTTACAGTCCTGTATGCCTCACTTAACTGTATGTCAAATACTTTTCCTTTTCCTGTGAAGTTTTCTGTCATTATATCTGTGGACAGTTTTTTAAATATCTTTTGCATGGTCTCCTGTTTTTTCACTGACTCCAGTGAGTTTTAGGGACAATGCTAATTAAGAGTAGGAAAAACTTTATTGAGAAAATAATGTTATTCTCCTTTGCATCATCCAGCAGCTGCTGGATTGATTTCTCATGGTCCCTTGCTATTTTCCATAAATTATTCCTTTCCTGTTCACTGGCTCCAATCCTATCTTCTATGTCTGATATTCTGTCTTCACATTCATTCACCCTATTTTTTCAAACTTTTGTTGGAGTTTTTCATTGCTGCATATGTGTTTGAGGCTGTTTAACAGATTTCATAATCTGAGATTCTATCATGTTCCTGATCTCTTCTTTGGTGTTATTAATCATGCTTTCCATTTTGGACACAATCTCTGTTTTTATCTGAGAAATTATTTTTTATTTCTATTTTACTAGACCCTCTTTTGATACTGGCTCACAGAGTCCTGGTATTTGAGCTTTGGTTTACTCTATTCCCATTTTCCCTGGTTTCCCCTGTGGTTATGATGTTTGTATCTGGATTTTTGAATTTTTTCTCATTTCTAGTTTTTGCTGTTGTTGCTGACATTTTTGGTTTAATTCTTGCCTGCTGTCTGGGCAAAATTTAATGCAAGTCTCTTTCTTCTTAAAATTTGGAACCCTTAGGTGATGGCCACTTCCTAGGTTGTTCCCTTTGGATCTGTAATGGCTCTTAAGTGATCTCAGTTCTGGCACACCATGGAAGGTTCTGTTCAAACAGAACAATCATATCACCTTGGCTGATATAACACAATCAGTATCATCAACAGTACCAAACACAACACAGGAAATTACTATTCTGATACCTTTAACGTCATAAGTTAGATCTGGGACCATATGTCAAAATTCAGAACTAATCAGAAATATGTTTATGGTACAGAGGTCCTTCAATTTAGCAGCATCGCCTTTTGGGAATAAAGGATGACCAGGGAGTTGGAGGTAGAGAGATAGAAGGAGAGGGAGAGATTAGAGATAGGATTAGAGGATATATAAAAATCACACAAACCCTGGGAAACTCACAAAGGCTAGAAGACAAAAAACAGGAGGGAAAAATATAAAACAGAACAGACTAACAACACCAGGACCACTAGAAACTGTATTCACTCTCCTATATGAGTACAGAAGTAAGACAGAGTGGGGAAGACTGAAGTGCATTAACGTCTGGGAACTGATACTGACCACAGGACAGGAGAGGATGAAGGAACACAAGAAGAATAAGGATACCCAGCAGCAACAGGCTAACAGGAAACTATTTTCTTTCTCCTGTAAAAAAAAAGCAGTTGAGAGAAGAAAAAGTAGAAATTAGACAGACTCAGCAACAAGAGAGTAGAATGAAAAGAGAATCTGGGAAAAAAGAAAGAAAAACAACTATAGTAACCAAAGAAGCTATGCCAAAAACACTACCAAGAGGACCCTCCACAGCATGCATCTGTTGTCTCCTGTAGATAATATGGGCAGTAGTACACAGACTAGTCACAGGAAGACAGCCATCATCTCCCCTGGGTTCTGGCTATAATGTCTAAGTTGAGCTCAATGAACTCTTGCAGGCTCAATCTCTGCAAGAGTCCAGGGTCCTGTAGGTGGTACTAACCACAAACTGATTGATGACTGCAGTCAACAGAATTTCTTCACTTCTCCAGTGAGGTTTTATTGTTGTGACAGACAAGGCAGTCACATACCAAAGGCCTCTGCCTAAGTCCCAGCACTGCTGACTCACTTATTCAGTATGTACAGACAAGTAAATGGAGTTTCTGGAGGCTCCTCCCTACATGCTGGTCCCATGAGAGGTCAGAGCCCAAGCATCATTGTGGGCCAAGAAGATGGAGTCTCTGTGGCCTCCTCCTCCTATGCTGCTCATGAAAAAGCTCAGGGCCCAAGAGCTGTGGGAAAGCCAGGTCAGCCACCCCAAACATCTGCCCACACAGGAACAGCACTATTCAGTGTGAACAGAAAAGTAGGTCCAAACTTCCATTTCTAACAAGCTCCCCAAATAGAAATGATGCTGAGACTCACTGGCTTTCATGCAGTGTGAGGAGCAGAAGTATAGAAAGACTTGTTAGGAAATAGCCATGACCTGAATCATAGGACTCTGGATACATGTGAAGAGCACTCCCTTCTGGACAGAAAGACACTGTCAGGGCCAACCCACAGGGTGAAAAACTACATCTGTGCTTTTAGGAGGGTGACTCTGAAGGAAGAGCAGAGGGAAAGAATAGTTATGACAATTTCAGTCACTCAGGAAGCCATCAAGTCGGAGCAAAGGCCCAGGGGAGCAATAGAAATGTAGAAAATGGGTCTGAGGTTACTTGAGTGAAAACAAAAGCCTAGTCTCTGCAGCTATGCTCTCAAATAAGGAAAATAAATTAGCTGTTTCCTTTGCCTCTGGAAACTGTTATTTGTTCTCTTATTAAAATATGCATGATATATCTTCTGGGAAAGGACACACTGATTTTAGTAACATTTACTTAACAGCCATAATTTGTCAACCTTTTTCCAAGAAAAGAGGAAACATCCTTGTTTGGTAAAGTCAGGCTATCCCCCATAGGCTGTCCACATGCAAGCCAATTACCCACAAAGCCTTGGGTTAAGGGTTCCTGAGGAAAGACAGCTGTGGGGCTGCAGAATCCTGTGCTTGTTTAGAGACGTCAGAAAACATTGGAATAGCAGAGCTATGAAATAGAGAGGGCAAGAAGGGTAGCAGAATAGCAAAAGCTTATGCACCAGCAGGTAACAGAATAAGGATTTCTAGAAAGTCACAGAAACATCTGGTAGGATGTTTTCTACAGAAATATGCTAGATGGGAGAAATTTAAAATATTAGCAGTAATATTAATAAAAGGTAGAATGTATTGATGCTTTCTGTCTTAGCCTAGGTTCCCTCAGAAGCAGAACCTGAAACAGCCTCATGAGCTGGTAACATATCTTAGAATGGGACCTGAGAGCAGGAATATGGGAGAGGGGAGTGACTCTGGGAATCAGGGAAAGCCAACTCTGGGCTCCCATATAGACTGACCATGGCTGTAGGCCACTCCTCACTCTTTCCCACAGAACCTGCAAGACACTTACCAGATGCCTCTCAGAACCATCCACTAGGAAGAACGATACAGGTCATCCATTGGCTGCCTTCCCCCCATGAACAAGGGCTTCTCTGAAGGACACCAAATCTCACACACTTCTGAATTGCACACATGAGAGTGTCCACTGGAGATGCCAGGGAATGCTAGGAGGACATGAGTGTGCTAAGTAGCTATCAGATTGTTCCTATTACATGTAGGCTGGACCTGAGTAGAAGTGGTCACACACTGTGTTGATATCAGAGGTAAGCCCATTTTGAGGATGTCCAATTGAAAGGAAATTTCTAGGTAACTTAACAACTGGACAACTATGAGTTAACTGTGTTATTAAACAACTAAGAGTTAAGTAGGTAACCGTGTCTTTGTAGAATGTACCTGGGTCGCTGAGACAAGTTCTGTAATCTCTCACCAAAGGGGTTTAGCAAACTCAGAAATTCCTGCCAGAACTCTTTGTTCTGCCCTCTCTCTACTGCTCTTACTTTGTGTGAACTGCTTGCTGTATTCCCTGGGAAATTTCAAAGGAACTAAGCCTCATAGATGTAAAAGACGTCAAATAACTAACCAATCAAAGCCTGCCAAACACTCTGCTTCTACTTCTGTGCCCTCCTGCTTGTGACCTTATAAAAGGGCCAGCCCCTGATATTCTAGCCCTGACTTCTTTGGGGAAAGATCCCAGTCAGGTTCATGGGTGTAAATAAAGCTGTTTACTGCCTACAAACCTCTGGGTGCTATTTCCTGGCTCTGGTATTGCACAACACAATATACAGGAAGTGTCCAGGATGCTTGTTATAGGCCTAGACATGACCAAAGGCTTTATGTGCCTTTTAAAAATCTTAATCCACATAATAACCACATAAGGTAGTTACTGCTATTCCTATCTTACCGGTGAATAAATTAGGGTTAAAGGCTCAAGAAGAGACAGGTAGGAAGTGGAACTTCCCTCTGTCTATGAACCCTATGCTTTACCACAATATCACACTGTACCCAGTGAATGAAACTAGGTGGTAATTCAGGAAGTTCACTAAGGAAGCCTTATCAACAGCTCTTAAAAAACTTAATTTTATTTATATCCTAGACATCTAACTTACAGAAATAATCAGAAATGTGCCCAAAGATGTTTATACTAGTCATATATTTGAGAGAAATACATAGGTACAAGTATTTTTATATATAAACACCTAGAGTATTAAGCAGTTATTTTAAATGATGATAGTTAAAAATATAATAGTAGAGAAGTATTTAGGATGTGATTAAAAATATATACAGAATATACACTAAGATTTTTTAAATATATAACATATGAATACATAAGAAAAGATATGAATGCGTAAGAAAAGGTCACCTCAGAGCCAGTGACCTACCTGGAGATCCTGTCAACTTTTCTTTTCTTTACTAGATCCCTTTTATACTTTAACCGAGTAGAGTGAAGTCCCTTCATTGCAAATAAGAATGCTCCAGTTATAGTGCAGACCCTTAATTTTTTCCTGGTGGGCAGTGGGAGTGCTGGACCGATCTCCACCGAGGCTCCTCCTTGGTGCCCTGGGCTGGGTGGTTGGCCTTGCCCTGAACTGGGAAGGTGACGGTGCTGGAACACTTGTGTTTGAACAGATCTCGACTGAGAGGCCTACCAAGATGTCCGTCCAAGACAACGCAGGAATTATTTCCCTGCTAACTCTGAAGTCTCCAGGACAGCCCTGGTGCCCGGAGGAGAAGAAACATGGAAAAGTGCAGAGTTCTCAGGATTGACACCCTCTCACCCTTCGTGAGCACTGCTGGAGGCAGCTGTCCCTTCCCACCCTGGCCTGCCCTATTTCCTTTATTCCCAAAAGGGAGACTCACATCAACTTGATTTTCCACCTCTGAGTCTAACTGTTAAATAAATCCTTTTAATCGCCCCCCTCCCAACAGCATGCTTGATACAACTCTCTCAGAACTGCTGTGTGGCCATTTCTGCCTTCATTTTATCTTTGAATTCTATTCTCTCTATACCCCTTTTGGGAATAATTCCCAAGTATTCAGTGGTAGACAACTGGTCTGCTCAGTGAAAATGGTCATAGCCCACTGCTTCTGTGAGGTTTCAAAAGGCCACATGGTTCCCTTTTGTCCTTTAATAAACAGCCTGAGTTATTTCAAGAAAATAGAGCTACCTGGAAGGGTGCCCAAAGAAGGGTAGATAAGGCCATAAATTCAGACTATTTCTGGTCTAACCTGCAGCCCATTCTCAATTCTGTCTCATTTGCATTTTGGGGCATCACAAAATTCTTTGGCAAGGGCGTAGGGAAGGGAAATGTTGCAGCCAATGACTTTTATGCTTAGTGGCTACACAGCATGTTTTAAACAGCATTTCTACAGTTAGAAAATTTCATGCCTTTTGAAGGCTACCTCCCCAAAGGAGATGTGAGACCAAACCACCCAACATCTTCTGCAGTGATATCTGGTAAATGTCACAGTTGGCTTTCCAAAGAGAGGGGGAAGAATCCTGGATTTGAAAATTGCATTCACCAATTTGATGGTATAAATACTCCTGTAGGCTATTATAAGTTAACAGTTCAAAACTGACTTTCAAATTTAACAAGCACTGTTTATGTGGCAAGGCGATCCCACAAGTATTTGACAAATTCCACAAACATATGCACCTTCATGGAGTGCTGAGGATGCGAGCTCCACAAAGACTCTTCTCTGCAACATGGCAGATAAAGCATCCTCTAGGTGAGGCCAGAAATCACAGTGATGCTGGGGATCAGTCCCAGCACAGGCCGTGACAGTGGCCACGTCTGTCCCCACAGTCATTGTGCAATGTGTGTGAGCATTGTACCTGACCCTAGAGCTAGTGGCTCTAGAGATCCTGTCGACTTTTCTTACTAAATCCCCTTTATGCTTTAACTGAATAGAGTGAAGTCGCTTCATTGCAAATATGAACCCTAGCCAGTTATGGAGAGGATCCTTCTGTTTCTGACATAGATACTAAAAGTACAATTAAATGTTGCTTGCATCAAATCTGTCTTTAAAGTTTAACATTTTTCCCACGTGGTGAATTTGGGTTTCACTCAACCCAATGTGCTTCCACTGATAACAATGAGGGGCAGAAAGAACCTCCCAATCATGTCAGTCTGCAGCTCAAGATGCAGGAACAGGGCAGCTTTACAGGTGCAGTGAGGCTTCTCATCAAAGTCCCAAAAGCCTTGGAGAGTGAGGCGTGACGCCCCCTCCTCAGCAAGGCCTGCTCTCACAGTCACCACAGACACAAAGTCCTCTGAAGAACCATACAGGATACACACTAGGCATCCATCTGGATCTTGTGACAACTTCCCCCAAGTAACTAGTTTCATAAGAATGACCTTAGGTTTACTCCATCATTTTCTAACCATTTCCTTCTGAGATACCTGAAGTGCTTGTTAAAAATAACACCTGTCTATTGTTGGTTGATTTTTATAATAGTGGCCATTCTTTGTGGAGTGAGATCAAATCTCAGTGTTGTTTTCATTTGCATCTCTCGATGACCAGTGATGTTGAACATTTCTTCATATGTATGCTGGCAAGGCTGCAGGGAGAAAGGAACCCTTCTCCACTGTTGGTGGGATTGCAGACTTGTGCAACCATTGTGGAGATCTGTGTAGAGATTTCTCAGAAAACTAGGACTAGGAGTCCCATTTGACCCTGCTATCCCCCTGCTAGGAATATACCCAAAAGAATTTTTAAAATCACATTGGAAAGACAGATGTACACCCTTGTTCATAGCAGTTCAGTTCGTGATAGCTCAGTCTTGGAAATAACCCAAATGCCCATCAACTGGAGACTGGATAAAGAAGATGTGTTTTTCTTAAAAAAATGGAGTATTATTCTGCCATAAAGAATGACAAGATTGCCGGGCATGGTGGCTCACGCCTGTAATCCCAGCACTTGGGAGGCAGAGGCAGGAGGATTGCTGAGTTCAAGGCTTGCCTGGGCTACATAGTGAGCTCAGGGCCAGCCTGAACTACAAAGCGAGACCCTGTCTCAAAAAAACAAACAAACAGGGCTGGAGGGTTAGCTCAGTGGTTCCGGTGCCTGCCTCGCAAGCGCAAGGTCCTGAGTTCGATCCCCGGTAA